>JARHVA010003443.1:0-55000 GCA_037957365.1 Torreya grandis
AATATTATATACGTGATACCTATATCAAGGATTGAAGTTATTTGGTCAAAGAAGCTTATAGCCTAGTGAAAACTAAGTTAAAAGGTGAATAAAAGGGAGTGAGGAGAATGAAATGAATGAGGTGTATGAATTCATGTGAGATGTATAAAGGTCCTAGAGGAAAAGATAATAAAAAGGATTCAATATGCTTATTGCATAGGATTAGATAAGATAATGAAATTAAACCTTGTGAGGGAATTGATAATGTAGATTAGTTTGAGAAGTTTGGTGGCATGAGTTTATGATTATAGGTGTTAGAGTTGTGGTTAGAATAGAGAATGAAAGAGGTCTCTACATTATTTGGTATCAGAGCAGCAAATTTCTATGAGAAGAAGAGAAAGAAAGTCATCCAGTAAACAAGGTACATGTTTTATTGAGTTTTCATTTTGAGTTTTGATATGTTCATGGGATAGTGTTGAAGTGTAAATGAAAAGTTGAGAGAGTGTGGTAAGCAGCCCTGAAGCCAGTGAGGCTTGATAGTGAGAGAGAGATATTGGAAATCTAAAGAGTGAGCTCAATAAGAGATTTAAGAGAGAGAAAGAGATCCTAGGAAAAGGTCAATAGAGAGAGATAGACCCAAGTGAGAGGTCATGAGAAGGCAAGTAGAGGAGGCTTGTCAAAATGATAGGTCTAGGTGAGACCAAGAGATTAAGAGAAGGATGATATTAAGAAAGAGAAAGAAAAGAGAAAATAAGGAATGAGTGAGATGAGGTACCACAAAGAGAGGAAGGTACAAGAAGACACTAAGAGAAGAGAGATGGAATAAGAGATGATAGAGGTAAGGCAACAGTTAGATGAGTTGTTAATCATTATGGAGAAACTGAAGGAAAGTGATAACCCATGCCATGGATGGGTCATGATGAAGAATACACTCAAGTGTCCAATCAGGGTACATATGAAGAGAACAAAGATGAAATCTGTGAGAGAGGAAAGAGAGAAGAAGAGGTTATTTTGTAAGAAACTCAAGAGTGAAATGATGAAGTATAAATTGAGTGAGAAAAATAGTGAATAAGTGGATGAAGATGAATAGTACCTTTCAAAGTTCGAGGAAGGCTTAAATGAGGAAAAAGAGATAGTTTTAGCCAACTAGGTGATTGTAAGGAAGTAGATAAATTGGTAGGCCTAATTTACGGCTTGGACAAAATATCACAATCTAATGAAGGAGATGAGAAATATGATTACATGTTTGTCTCTGAGAATTGAGAGCAATTGGAGGCAAAAGTGGTGGCCTTAAAAAGAGATTTTCATGGTGAAAATACGGATAATAAAGGGAAGATAAAGGTTATAGCAGATGAGGTCCACATGATGGAGGATAAATAATGTGAAGAGGAAGAATTGATGTTAGTAGTATAATATAGTGAAGAAATAGAGCCATTATGGAGGCTTGAATCTCATTGAGATAATAGGTAGGTAAGAAATTGTCTTTGTTTTTATTCCAAGCATGAATATCATATCAAGATAAGGTGAGAGTACAGGTGTACCAATAGTGTTTTGGATCATAACCAACCCATATGATAGAGGTGAAGAGGAAACAATGAGTGTACATCAAGTGCTAGTTAGTAAAAAAAAGTAGTGAAAATAAGGAAACAAGATTGTCTATGATAGGGGAAAGTATGAGAGTAAAGATAAATAAAATTGGAATCATGAATGGGTATTAGTATATGGAAAATATCTAAGAGACATGAATTGGAAGACTAGGAAGAAAATTACAACCCATTAGATCTCAAATTCTTTCTTACCTGGGAGTATGATGCAGGGAGTACCAATCAAGTCAATGTATTTCAGTGTTTTTTGTTTGTAATTTTTGTTTATTTTATGTTATAAGTCATATAGAGACCCAATAAGTGTGATATGTTCATTAGGTGTACTTGTGTTAGGTGTTTTTTGGCTTGGGAGAGTTTCCCACCAAAACTTTAATTTGAAAATTTGAATCATGTTCTTAGATTTAGAAGGTATTTTGAGATGTATTAGGAAATAAAATGTTTGATAAGGTCCTAAATTAGTATATTTGTGTTTTAAAATGTGATTTACATACATTTCCTAAGGAAGGTGGCATAAACCAAGAATTTTGAATGTAATGTCAATATGAAGGTCGTTTCCAAGAGAGGTAGTTACTAAGAAGGTACTTTCTCATGTATTTAATGAGTTTTGATTAGTAGAAAAGGTGGTATACTTGTATAAGGGTAAGTTATAAATTGGTAGGAGTCAATTTATGAGGTAGGATTAAGGAGTAGGATGAAGGAGAGATTTTAAAACCTCTGTATTCTATCCACATGACAAAGTTGCTCATGTACATAATCAATAAAGTTGAAATGTTTGAAGAACCACCTCTATAATCTTATGTTGATTTGTGAATGTAAATATATATGATTGAAATCCTTTGATACTTTTGAACAATTTATCTATTATAAAATTACAAATATGGATGTAGTAGGACTTTGTTCAAATTCTTGTGTATGTTCTCTAAAAATTACAGACTAATGAAGAAAGAACCTTCTTAAGGTAATGTGCAACGAGTGCCTATGTTATATTCAAGTATGTAATTTGAGTAATTTTAAATTCATGTGAATAGGTTTGTGTTTTATTCCAAAAAATAATTAAGGGTTCAGATAACCAGACTGTGTATATGCTTTGTTTATAAGATACAGTCAATATCTTTGTATATGATCCCAATAATAGTTGTTAAGTGTGATAGAGGTTGGAGTAGAAATAATATGGTTTGGAAAGACACCATGGAATATTTCAAACCTTGAAGGAGTGTTTTAATACATCAAGTAGTAAATGTACATTCAAACCCTATTCTAGTTTGCACACAAACAGAATATGCTAACAATGAGTTGAAGAATCCATGATTTATAATGATTAGAAGTTATTCAAGTTAATTTAAAGAATGAGAAAGTTTTAAATAGTCCAAATAGACCTAATATAGGTCTTATTAATATTTAAGAGTAATAAAGATTCACCAAAATCAATTTAGAAGCCTCTTGGGCTTGTTATAGACTGTGGAAACCCTAGTTTAGGGTTAGAACCTAAAAAGTAAAAAAAAAGTGTTTGAACTATTGGAAAGGTTTGAAACATGGTATTTGGTTGGGGTTTTAAGTTAATAAATATATTTTTAAGTTTTTATGTTTGTATAATATATGTATATATGGCTTTAGATGACTATGTGCTAAAGAGGAGTAAGGAGACCTAATTAGGTCTGAGCAAAGGGTAAGAAAGGTATCTAGAAAGGGAATTAGTCAATAAAAATTAATGGAGGGTTATAAGATGATAGAGGGTGTCATATAATGTACTTAGTTTCTTAATATTCAACAATACTTATCTATACTAATGCAAAAGGCCTAAAAAAGGATACTAAGAGAGAAGTGTGGTTGAGAGTTTGAGAAGTGTAAAAGGAAATTGAATTTGTAAGAGGCATTGAATTGAGTTGAAAAAAGTATGTTAAACCTAGTATATAGTATGCAAGATCAATATTGTCTACAGGAGACCTAGATCAAGGATTGAAGTGATTTGGTCAAAGAAGCTTATAGCCTAGTGAATACTAAGTTGAAAGGTGAATGAAAGAGAGTGAGGAGAATTAAATGAATGAGATGTATGATCGAATGTGAGATGTATTTAGGTCATAAAGGTAAAGAGATTAAAAAGGATTCAAGATTCTTAGTGCACATGATTATGTAAGAGAATGATATTAAACCTTGTGAGGGAATTGACAATGCAAATTAGTTTGAGAAGTTTAGTGGCATGATTTGATGATTGTAGGTGTCAAATATATGGTTAGATAAGATAATGAAAGAGGTATTTACATCATAGAGATATCAAATTCCAAAAATATACTAATGAATTTTAATTTCTCCCCCTTTTAATCCACTTCTAGTTATACTATTTAATCCATTCTGACATAGGCATCATGTTTTACCTGTAGCATTGAGTTTTGGCTCATTACAAACTAAAACTCAATGATATGAAAAAAAATATTGAGGAAATTCAATGCCTCTTTCAAATATTATTTTTTTCATAAATATTAATAAAATTATCATCTAAAAAGTGGCCATTGATTAACTAAGAGGATTGATCAGGAATAAAAAATACCCTAATGATCTATCACTCCACTCTTTGAGCACGAAGATATCCAAATGCCTTTGCTATGGATATATTTATCTTATGGTGCCAAAGGGACACTTTATCTTATGGAATATAATATGCCAAATTTATCATAGTTGAGTCAATTTATAGTGAGGCAAGATGAATATTTATATAAAAAATTCTAAACTACCAATATAAAAAAATGGTCAAAACCTAAACCCTAAATAATAATAATAATAATAATAATAATAAAAATAATAATAATAATAATAATAATAATAATAATAATAATAATAATAAAAAATGGTCATTCAATCCTATCATAAACCTTCTCAAAATCAAATTTTATGAAAATGGTTTGTTGATGAGATTCTCACGCCCATTCCATTTCTTCCTAGAGAATAATGATTTTATCTAAAATGTATCTATTTTTAATGAACCTAGTTTACTCTAGTCTAATGATAGTAGGAAATATGAAAGAAAGATAATTTAAAGGGGATTTAGAAAGTATTTTATAAGTCACATTGAGGATGTTGATGGGGAACCGTAGTAATGATCTTAGGGTCATCCACCTTTCGAATGAACTTGATATTACCTTTATTAATAAGAGATCTTAAATATTTAATTTTTATAGATTATTTATAAATTTGAAATAGGTAAGGCCCTAAAAATTTCTAAGTAGCTATGTAAAATTCACAAGTGAAGATATTAATACTATAGGGTTTTTTTTATTATACATGCATTGCACTACATGAAATATTTCCTTAAGAGTTAGAGAGGCATCAAAAAGTTTCTAGTCTACAAGACTATGTTTTTGAGGAAACACATCTAAACATTTTTGTAGTGCATATGTATGCTCCATCATCTCTCCTTAGATTTGTAACACTAACTTGTATCAATGAACAAAATCTGAGGATATTTCAAGTAGATTGGTGACACATTTATGAGAAATATTGATGGCTTTGATTTTATCCCTATCTTATTTAGATCATAGAGATTCTAAATATTATTTTAAGGCCCAATCCCTAATTTTGATCCAATTCAGCAAATCTCATATTTATAGTCAGATAGTTGTATGCAAATTTAATCTTGTGCTTGAGAAAAGTTACCATGGTTTTAAATTGTAAATAAAAATATTGTGCTCAAGAAGAGAATATATTATTTGGTATTATTTAAGCACATCACCATTGACCTTATTTCATACTCACATAATTTTCTTGCCATAAGGACAAAGGAATGTGGTGGTGTGACTGATCATCTCATTGCACCACTCCATCCATATAGAAACATAAGGCAAATATGGTGCAAGGTTCCATACTCTAGTAATGAGATTGATGGCACCTTCATGGTAGAGGAGGGAATAATAAAAAAATGATTATGTCAAAAATTAAAAATTCCACCACCTTACTCCACTTTGTAATTGATGGGAATGTGGTTTGAAAGGATAATTTATGGATGAAAAGTGATAACTTTCCCATTGGAAAAATAAAAATATATCATGTGTTGCTCATAAATAATGAAATGATCTAGCCACCTAAGGAACTTATTGGTGTTGGCACAACATTTAGACTAAGTAAAATAGGAGAAATTATTCAATGTGATCCACCAAAGAAGTAGGTCCACCAAGCCCCACCATTTTTAAAAATAAAACCATGCCTCACATTTTCCACACACACCATTGCATCAAGAGGGCACAAATTTTTTCATCAAGACTCTCAATCATATTAAAATATCCACAAATCATCCATGTGGAAAAAAACATATTTTTAGCAAGCCATTTTCATAACATTGTTCTATCATGGCCATAATTTGGGGTGAAAATGTTGATAAACCCAAATCAATGACCATTGAGGTCAATAAAAACCTAAATAACTTGATGTAATGGATCTTCACCCAAGACAAAATTTGAGGAAAAATTTTATTGGAAATAAAAATATTGATGTCATCACATCCATATTCTTGCAAAGTGAAAAATTGAGATGCCTCAAAAAAAAATTAGGTTGTCTAAAAAAATAAATCCTAAATTAACTTCATACAAAAAAATAAAATATAAAAAACCCAACTACCAATGAGCAACATGCATTTTTTGTGAGAGGACTCCGTGAGACCTGGAACATTCCATGATATTAAATTCATTGGGATGTTTTCCATGAGAAATTATCTCAAACCATCTTATGTGTCTTCTCTAGATCCAAGTGACACAATGTATTTCCCCAACAAATATTTACGGTTTGGCATAAAATCCCCAAATGAAATAGAGTGGGTTTTATCCCCATCATCCTCTTGAAGAGAGTCAACACCACTACGAGGTGGACTATACGACCCCCAAGGGGTAGTAATGATTATAGAGGGTGTATTAGCATGGTAATTACTTAATTGAGGATGGATAACTTGGATTTATGAGGCCATCATAAATATATGAGATTGGGGAGGGTTAACAAGGGGAAATGAGATCCCTTCACTCCTTAGATGAGCAGTTTATAATATGGGGAATGTCAGTTGGATTAAAAATTATTGGTAGAGAATAGATCAAACAAAATATTATTTTATTCAACTAACAATGAAACTATATTAATTTTTAATATAAAATAAAATAAGATAGTTACAAAAACTTCTATGGAAATTAAAACCCACAAACTAATTAATAACTACCTAGTTGTTATGCGAATAACAACATTAAATTGATATTTATTTCAACTAAGTTATCCTAATAAGTGTGTTATTTTATTAAATAAAAACTCCAATTTTAAAATAAAATATGAATTAATAAACTAATATATTCTAACATCCCCCACCCCATTAATTCATCATAGTCTTCAAATTCAAAGATAGAGAATTTTTAAATGCCTTAAACTTATCACATGTAAGTGACTTGGTAAACACATATGCACCTTGATATTGAGTGGAGAAATATTGGAGATGGATATTATAACTTTTTTTAATTTTAAATGACTTAAAATTATATGTGGTTTGTGCATTTATGAAGCAATGGATTGCAAATAATTTTAAGAACCACTTGACTATTATAGTATAGAATTGTTGGTAAGTCTAAGGTACTCCCAATCCTCTAAGTTTGAGATGTATCCATATATATTTATATAAATATCTTCCTATAGAATAATATGATACCTAAATATAATAATGATAAATAAATTTATGGTTCTTTCTACCCCATGGGATTGGATCAGATCCCAAAAATAACATAAATGTATAAGTGGATTTTATGTCATCAATTAAACTTGTATTATTTGAGTTTGTGTAACCTATCAATAAGAACTTATCATTGTTATTATAATCTAGGCCATAATATATTATTCCTTGAAGATATCACAATATCCATTTATCACTTTTGAGTTACTTCCTTTCATCTCTTACATGGAGAGTGAAAGATTGTTGACAACATAGCCAATATTTGGCCTAGTGTAGGATAAGTAGATGAGACTCCTAATCAATTATCGATAAAGAGTAGCATATACTAATGGTGATGGATATGTATGATAATTTTTTAGTCTTACATCTAGAGGTTTTTCCATTGGTTTACAATCCATCATATGAAACTTCTCAAACATTATATTGATATACTTCATTTGAGACACGAAGATGAGGTGCCCCTTTTTCATACTTCCAGACCAAGATACTAGTGTAATATCATAAGATATGTCATGTTAAATGATTGTTTTAAATTATTATTCATTTCATTTATAATCTTCAATAAACTTCCAATAATGAATATATCTTCAACTTAAATAAAAATGATAAAAACCACTCCCCTTGGTCTTTAAGGTAGAGGTTTGGATCCTATGGACTCTTCTTGAGTCCATGTTGAACAAGATGCACATATATTTTTAGGTACCAGGATATAGGATCTTGTTTGAGACCATGCAATGACTTTATAACTATGCACACCTTCTATTGTTGACCAGGTGTGACATAACGTCTTGCTTGAGTCATATATACTTCTTCATATAACTATCCATTTTATAAGGCACTTTTTACATCCCCATAAAGAATGGTCCACCCAAACTAAGAATTCATAGATAAGATCATTTTTATTGTCTTTATTTTGGCTATGGGAGTAAAATTCTCCTCATATTCTTTGTCTTGTTTTTGAGTGTAGCCCTTTACTACAAGTCTTACCTTGTACTTGTCTATGTTGTGATCTACCTTGTATTTGGTCTTAAAGATCCATTTTCAACCACTGGTCATCTTTATTGGTTGAATATAAACAAGTTACCATGTGTTATTCTTTATTAGAGCTATTACTCTACATCCATGGCATTTTTTCAAGGTTTGGAATTTTGGTATGTATTCACTATTGAGGGCTCAAATGTTTTACATCTATGCTCATCAATGTCAAATTTACCTTTATGCTATCCATATTATGAGTCCTCGATATTTTAGTGGATGTATCTATGAATCCAATTTAGATTATTTTATAGTGTTTTATTCCATTTTGGCATACATTAAATAATTGGTGGTGGTGTTGGATGTCTTGTTTGACCATTAACATTTTCACTACCACTATTACCATGTGATAAATTTATATCTATGATTCTTATATTAGGTGCCTTTGTTGAAAGTGGAATGATTTTACCTTTATCATCAAACACTACATCCCTATTTATAATCTCTCTAGATCAAGGAGTTGATATGACTTATAATATTTATTGTATCCTAAAAATGAATTCCTTGGCTTTCTTATCAAAATTATTTCTTTTGTATTTTGGGACATACATGTATGCCTTGCAACTAAAAACTCTACGATGAGAGATTTTTGGTTTCTTCCTAGTCCAAGATTCCTACAATGTGATACCATCAAAGGATTTCATGGGTGACCTTCTCAATAGGTAGAATAATGTGTCTTGTTTCTAGAGGCAATTTTGTTGTTAACCACTATTATGCATCCATCAATATTCTCTGCCACCTTTTAATTTTCACACGGTGGTTATTCAGTATAAGGATTTGATCAACCCATTAGATATTTTTTTTAATCCTATGTTTAGGTTATTGACATTATAATTAAGTGTTTTAGAGATTAAAGTATACAAATTTCTACACCTAACATTCCTTACGTACTTTAATATCAATAAACTCTTTCAAGTCCTTAGTCAAATCAGCCTCAACACAAACACACTTATTAGGGTTCATAGAGTAAAGATTAATTTTATCAAGGTAAATAACTCATATTATGGGTTTGAAAATTTCATCAATAAAATCTAATAGGGGAAGTGAAAGGATAGGAATTTTGATCCAAACATGCACCTAAAGGGAGGTTTGGTCTAAGACTTTAAAAGTATGAGTCTAAGGGGACACAATAAAGAGAGTATTCCTAAAGAATAAATAATGTGACATAAATGAGGGCTTGAAATTTATACAGCTACTTGAAGGAAAAATTAAGAAAATCCTTGATGAGATTTTGAACACTAATAACTTGGAAACCTAAGGATTGCTAGTAATGATGAATCTAGGCATTATGGGATTCCTCACAGAGGATATGATCAACATAATAAGATATAAATAAATTATTATTATACCATTTTAAAAATTTATTAGTAACATCTATTTGTAAAAAAATATTCTCAAAATTTATACCTCATCGTACACCTTTAGGATAAACTTCTTGGTTCGCTTCAGTGTCATCATTCCCACTATTTGCAATAATAATTTTGACAAAATGGTTAAGGTATATTTAAAATCAAATATCTACCTAAATGGAAAAGATAAATACATTCTTAACCTTTAAAGTCTTTTATAAGCATTGTAATATTGATGGAAATCAAGGAAACAAAACAAGACAAGACCAGCATGAAACCCTAGTAGATCAAGTATTCTCAAAATTTCTTCCTTATTTTAGATTGTTTATTAATGCCTAATAATTTTTTCTATACTTTATTCTAAAATAAGTCAAACTATTTTAGATTTATTAATTAATCTCTTGGTCTTATTTTAATTATATGGCTTCTAAATTAGTATTTTTTTATTTTATAAATTTTAAACAATAAATCACTTCTAAATACAATAACATTTATGCCCTTAAATGTCAAATTCAATGTCATATAATGACTATCAATGAATTTTAATACTCACATTATGATAAATAAATGAATATGTAGAATCTAAGTAATATTCTTAATTTTAAAATTGTCTCTTAAAAAATATCAATTCTCTAATGTTAATTCTATATGTGATTTTACTTCTCTCTTAAATAATAAATTCTTATTAATGTAAAATTATTTTTTGAGACCTCATTTAAATTTTATAAAACATATGGATCATAATGGAGGTAGTATTGTTAAATGTAAAAATATTATTATTGAGCCCATTTCTTTTGAAACTAATTCAAACTTTAAAAGGCTTTATTTTAATAAAACTAATGTTAATATGAAGTCCCATTGTTCTCTTCATCATAACATATTGCAGCATAGTGATTTTAGATCTAAGAATCAATATGAGGTTAATTGTGAATATTGTTGTAGAGATGGACATAGTATTACTAAATATTAGAAATAATATTTTTGTAAAGTTGGTTATAAAATAAGTCATTAAAAATATATGTAATTAGAAAATAACTCAATCCATTCAACTTAAGGTTAAACATATTTTGATTTCAAAAGTTTTAATATCTTTCATGGATAATGGTATAAATTTTTTACATAAGTATTTAAATAAAACATGTAAGATATGAAAAAAACCCTAGGATGTTAGTTCTGCATTAATGAGTTTTTAGGTCTATGCCACACTATCAATCACCATAGATCTAGGTAGAATATTACCTTATTTACATTAATTGATAATTTTGATCGATGATTTTCTCTCTAGGTGGTAAGGTGGTATCCTTTATTTAATGACCACCATATCTATATCTACATCTATAGATGCAAAGAAATCTAGATTGAGTGAGCATAACCATGGCCCTAAAGCAGGCAAGGAAATTCATCTTGAAGGCTTGTCATGAGGTAATGTTGATGACTCTGACTCTCCATTACCTGATGTTATTTTTGATGTGACCAAATTTGACAAAGCTTGTCATTTATTTGAGAATTTTACTTTAATTGCTTATTTTGTCATTCGAGTCCTTCTGGAGAGCCTTTTGAAGCAATGGGTTCACAACCACTAGCAAGGCCATGTTGTGAAAATTGAGGGAGTCTAAAATCTTACAAAGGGATTTTTTGTTTCACTTTTCTAATTAGAACACTGCAAAGTTATTGTTAATCACGGGCCTTGGTTCATACACAACACTTTGGTGATGTTTTCTCACTGGACTTGAGACTTTCAAGTGTCTAAGCACACAAAATTGAAAGTACCCATTGTGTTGAATTTCTTGGCTTGCCTTTCCCCCTCTAGGGTTTTATAGACCAACTCATAAAATCCATAGGGCATTTCATCTTCCATGAGCAAACTAAATTATATATGGCTCATCTTCATAAGAGGATTTGTGTGGAAGTTGATTTGTCCCATGTTTTTAAAGAGTCTATTAATATACAAATTGGCTCTAACCATTTTTCAAAACATGCCTTTTATATCAACCTATATAACACATGATTTTGGTGCTAGTCCTTGGACCACATGATATGGAAATGCAATTTGATGGTTCACACACCCCGTGCTCCTTAATAAAAAGGTGGATCCGAAGCCAAAAATCAAAATAGAAATAATGATTTTAAGATTAACGTCACCAAAAATAAAAAAATAACTCTTCCAAAGGTGGTATCAGGCCATAAAATTTGTCATTTTGACCTACTAAAAATAAATTTGCATCATTTTTTATTGGAAAATATGCCTTGCCCACCAAAAATTCACCTCTTCTTATGTGTATGCTACATTTAGTGGCCTCATTGGTTGAGATACACCTTCAATTCCATGGTCACAACCCTATCCTAGGGTGAGTTCCCTTGAAGATGATAGGATCCTGATCACTTTGGACTAAAAATCAATTTTATGATGCTCTCACAACCCTTATCCATATCCTGAAGAGGAGGAATACATGGCACACAAGTAAAAACCATCTATAATGAATGATTACATGCCCAATAATACTATGTCTGCCAAGTTTGTTGTGCTGGAAGGACTTTCTAAGGATAATGACATGCACCTCAATCATGTCCAATGATTGTGTATTTCTAGAATGTTCAAGGTCTTAATAATCTATTGCATAAGTATGTGATTAGGAGTAGTTGCCAATTTTTTTACTAACATGAAAATTCTTTGTTTATAAGAGGTTAAAATTTATGGCTTCTTGCTATAGAATGCAACACATATCATTGGTCTAAGGCCATCTATCAAGGCACTAGTCATGATGTTGGGCATGGTGGGGATATCACTTTTTTGGATTTAGAGCTTGCTCAAAATATTATTTCTTAGGGTTCATATCCCACCCATTAGGTAGTGTGGACCATATTTGATTTTAACAATCCCATCATTAGGATATTCAATTTATACACCTCTAATGATGTTGTGTATGGGTAGCCATATGGAGATGGTTGGTTGACTCTCTCCTAAATACTCATTGGATATTTTATGGTGAATGTAACATGGTGGAGTCAGTCGAGGACAAAGAAGGGTATCTTCTGATGCAATAGTGTGTAGGTGAGTGTGAAGCATGATTCTATATACATAATAAACTTAGGGTTTTTGATCTTAACCATCATCATAAGAAGGATTTAGAATATTCATGGTTTACCTGGTCCAATGTTTTCTAGGGAGATGATAGGGTGTTTTAGCATCTCGATAGATCTCTGCTAACCAAGCAAGATCTTTTCTATTTTGCTCCGATCAAGGATAGGCCTATTTATATCATTCATGATACTTTTCTCTCTAATCATCACCCCATTTGAATTAAATTTGAGTGGACTTATCCTCAAGTCAAGACAAACTCCACAAAATGCTATCTTAATACTACCCACCACAAACATGAAAGAATGGTGGGGCACATTGTTAGAATTTGTAACTTAGTTCCTTGACTAGAAGGAGATACTGGTTGGATTCAATGGTGATCTAAGGATATTTATTACACTTCCACATTCCTTCAAATTTATGGTAAATAGGCTATTATTTTTGGGTAGTTTCTACATAATGTTACAAACTATGAGTTCATTTACACCTCATAAGAACCAAAGTAGGCACCATTTAATGTCCATCTTCAAACTCAAGTGGCACAATGTAGACACAATATCCAAATTGAGGAAGCACACAAAGATAAAGGAGCTTAACTATGAACCCATATGCATTGGCTAAAAATTGGTGACAAGGTGTCCAAGGACTTTTTTGTCCTCCTTCACTCTAGGAGAGCTACTGATAGAATCAAAGTTGTCAAGGAAAGAAATGCAAGAATTACCAAACTTATTGACATTTTACAATCCTTTGTATAGCACTATCATGGTGTTTTATTAGTGTAAGCTTATTCTCCAATAAGGGTGGCAACTCTCCTTCAATGTCTCTAGGTTATGCCCTATAAAGTATCTAATTATCAAAGAATTACTTGTGATAAGCCTTTATCTCTTAGTGACCTTCATGAAGCTATTAAATAGATGGTAGTGGACAAATCTCCAAGAATTGATGGTTTCCCATGTGAGTCTTATTAAACCTTGTGGGACACTATTGGTCTTAATATTTACTGGGTGTATTGTGAATCCATTCTAACCAATTCCCTAGGAACCCTTATTAATCAAGGTAATATCAAGTTCATCCCCAAGGCTGGTGATCCTAAAATCATCGCAAATTAGAGAACTATTAATTTTATTAATGTCTCTTATAAGATTGTTACAAATCTCTAGATCTTAGGGTGAAGAACATTCTCCCCTTAATTATTTGGAGTGAACAAATAAGATTCAAACAAAATAGGTTCATCCTAAACAACATCATTACTATTTGGGAAGTTATGGAATGGGCTAGGCTTTCTAATCAAAAGGACCTATTTATTAAGATTGATTTTGAAAAGGCTTATGATCACATTGAGTGAACCTTTATTCTATCCATGCTACAAGCACTTGGGTTTGGCCCAAAGTTTGTTCAAATTGTTAGTATGCTTTTCAAGATATAGGGTCTTGTATTACTATTAATGGAGCCTAGTCTTTTCAATTTGAACTACATTTCTCCATTAGGCAAGGTTGTCCTTTAGCCCCTTCCCTATATGTTCTTATAAAAAAAGGATTTATCTATATTCTCACTAATTATGTTACCAGGGGTCTATTAAAATACATCTCTCTCTCATTGTCTGATAGACAACTTTTAAATGGTCATTTCATGGATGGCTCCTTTCTCACTCTCCAAGAGGAAGAAAAATCTGTTATTAATGCAATGGAATGTCTACACATATTATTTTTAGCTTTAGGCTCATTTATTCAATTAAAATATCCAAATAAATATCCAAATAAAAATTCTAACGTATTTTCTTTGGGATAATTTTGAGGGACACAAGGGCTTCCACAAAGTTGTCTAGACCATTTATTGTTACACCAAAGAATCTGGGGCATTAGGTCTCCTTGATATTAAAATTTAAGGACTCACTCTTGGGGCCAAATGGATAATCATAGGTATTTATTAGGATGAAGCTTAGAATATTCTTCTCTGTCATTGTATCTCTTAGGGTCTCCCCTATGGAAGGAAAGCATGGCAAGGCCTTGGGCTTCATTCCTTACTTATCACCCTAGTGCCAATCAAAATTAAGGGTTATTTTGTAATTAAAAGGTTATATAAGTCATGAAATAATATTAAGCCTCACCTTAGTTGGGTTGGTGAAGGGTTCATAAATGTCATCTCCATTAACTCTTAGTCCCTTTGGTGGTCCCCTTGTCTTAATTTTCATAATTTTCTCTTTGCCTTGGTCCCCTGGGTTAAAAGGATACACCTTTTTAGAAAAGGTGTGAAGGTTATAAATGATCTCTTTTTTAAGGAGAGTAGGGTTTAGCTCACTTGGAAGCAACTTCAAAATAAATATCAATTAATAAATTTAGATGTAGAGACTATTGCAAAAATTCAAGGCTCCATACCTGATGAATATTTGCATAAGATTGGAGTTAATTATCTTGTTCCTTGGTAGAGGGATTGGAATTCACCTAAAAATACCCCCTTCACCCACTATTTTTCATTAATGCGATATCAATTACTTTCTCCTCAACATATTCTAGTTGATTGCTCAATATTAGATGGAATCCTCATTCGGATGATGGGATCTAGGCCCAACATTTTAGCATAGTATAGTCTACTTCTTTTGAGCCCAAAAAAGCTCATTTTTTATGCTTCCTTATTTATCATGGATCACCTATGGGCAACTAGCTTAAGCATCTGTGTGTGCCTAACCCCATCTACCTAGCTTGTCAACAACTAAAGATTGTTAAACATATCTTCTAGTTTTGGCCAAATGCTTAGTCTATGTGGTGTTAGATTCACTCCCCTTTTCAGCCTTTTCATTTGGAATTCTTCATGTGTAAGATAGATCTCTTAGGGGACATAAATTTTTTACCTATAAAATATAATCACTTTTGGTAGATCTTTGGAGCTGACATTTTTTTTACATATAGAAAGCTATGAATTATGCTTGTTTTAACCAAGAAGAGATAGAATATATTTTTTTTTCTAACATAATTATTGTTCTCTCTAATATCACTCTTCATATTCAAATCCAAATATAAAAGGCCTGTATGGAGCTCAACCACATCTAGTGTTTGTTTGATCACTAGGGAAATGCTCCATTTGTGGTCAACTAGGAACCTCTTGAACCCCATAGAATCTTTCACCCCCTGAGGATGAGGATGTGGGCTAAGATGACAATGATCCAGACCTAGATGTATGAGTTACTCTCCATGTTGGTCACCACCTTGATTTTATTCTCCTTGCCATTGTGGTCTAAGTGGTTCTTCTTGATCTAGAGGTGATGGTTGGGGCTAGGGATCTCTTCCTCCATCCCAAGATGGTGATAACATAAGCTAGGTCTGCCTCCTCAAGGTAAATTCCCACATCTAGATTTAGCTATCTCCCCTAAAATAAATCAAAATGATACTTTGGAAGAGCATAAAAACACTAATAAGGAGCCCTTACCTATTGACAGAGATCCTCCTTCCATGAGAAGATGGGGTGATACACTTCTAGGTCTGTTGTCTCCTCTACCTCCATCAATGTCCATGTTTGTTCTTGTTGCTTAAATGTTATTTGTACTTTGGTTTCTCTACTTTGCTGGCAACTAATGTTATGTATTTTTTTGGTGTGGTCATTTTGTGACCATTTTTTATAGCTTTTCCTAAGGGTTTTTCTTTGACCCTCGATGTGACTTTGCACATGGGGTGTGACATTTACACCCATTTTTTGTATGATTACATTGTGCCATATCTTATTTTATATTAATATATAGGCACTTCTCAATTAAAAAAATAAATAAAACAAAACATGTAAGAAATATTTTTTGAAAGTTCAAACATTATTTTGTCTCATTTCTTTGGTTAACATTTATATTTTTTTCATTTTTTTAAAAAATTGACCTTTAATATGTTTTAAAATATCTCTGAAAGTTTATAGACTCCTAATATTATTGTGCACATGACTAATGTTTTAATTTAATTTTTATTATTATTTTAGTGAATCTAATCATTTTTGGCATGTATTTTGGTGTTTGTATATGTCTATGAGGTATTTTGATATCTTACTCCTCAACTTTTAAATATTTAGAATTTTTGATATGGTTAGAACTACTATATTTTATGTTTTCATTGATTTTATGTTATCTTTTTTTATTGTAAGTTGTCGAGGAAAAATATTATTTTGGAGTTAATTTATTTAAGAAGAATATTTTTACATAATCTTATTATGCCTTCTATTGATAATGCAAATTACTAATATTTTGAAGGTAAGATTTATATATGGTATCTCTTTAATTTGACAAAATTATTTTTTACTATGCACTATCTCAAATGGAATTAGCACTTATCATGGGATTTGTCTTTGTGTTACTTATGTATTTTATTGGATCCAATTTTATTTCATTAATATATATATATATATATATATATATATATATATATATATATATATATGTAAATTATATTTTATAGTATCTTTTATTTAACTTATGTTTATTGTTAACTTTTATGTCTTGCAGGTTAGAGTAGATTTTTTTGTCATCTTCATTTTTTGGGTCTTTCTTCTAAAGATTGATTTTATTTTCTAAAGAGGATTCTTTGGATATTGACATTTGTTTCACATCCAACTTGGTGATAATTTTGAATATGTCTCTTCTTTATTTTATTTAATCATTTTAATATTTGTATTTATTCCTCGTGAAGAAAGTTTTTGTCAAGGTGAAGTATTATATACGTTCTATGTTTTAGTTTTTTTTTTGTTTATAACCCTGAAATAAATCTTAAGCAAAGAATTCAAGATTAATATTTATTTGGATATTTTAAATATATTATGTTGTATTTTATTTATTATTATGTGAATATTTAGTTCACATAATCTAGATAATATGAGGTGGCATGTAGTCTTCACCTATTTTGCTTCATTAGGGATATTTTTTATTGTTGGGAATATTGAAGTTAAATTTTAAATGTAACTCATTTTTCCACTTTACACCCACTTTTCCCTCACTACCTGAGAAATAAAGACACTCTTTTTGTGGCATGTAGTATCCATTTGGAAGAATGTCTAAGTAATTACTATATCTACTTTGTAACTCTTTTTTTTTGTGGAAACATCTTTAGAGAGATGTTAAATTCTAGTAAGACCCAAAGAGTCAGGGGTGTCTCTTCTACTAAAATATATCTATAGATTGTACCTAGCCTACCCCCTTTAACATACTCAAAGAGCATGTCTAAACAAATGATTAGCAGTCACTAGACTATAACTCATTTTTTACTCTTTACTTTATTTAAAGAATACATGGGTCTATTCTTCAATACACTTAATTTAGAGATTATAAAGAGTTGTCTTATTAATTTTTAAAGGTTTTCCTATTTTCTATGAATTTTTATCTCTCTTTCTATTGGAAGAAAATTTTATGTAGATTATATTATCTTGTAATTTAGTTTTGGGCCATCTTTCAATAATACGTAATTTTTTACTCTAATGTACCAATTTTCATACTTGATAAATATTGTCTCAACTCTTTACAATATATTCAATAATTTTATTAATTTCATTACATCCTTTTTTTATTTTTATTATAATAATTTATTTCATTACTAATGGTAAAGATGACAAGCTAAATATTAACTAGAATTTTGGCAAGGTTGTTAAAGGGAAGATTAAATAATTAGTGGAAATGATAACAATAAGGTTACTAAGAAATGGTGATGAAAATAATAGAAATCATAAAAAGGAAATTATAATTAAATTTATGGGAATAAAAAGGGTTAATAATATTGTGAACATTGGGATAATACATCCCTAAATAATATGAAAAACTCAAGTCTCATAAAGTTAAATTTGGCAATAAGGATTTAACTCTTGTTTTTTTTCTAATTAAGATAAACCCAATTTTGATAACTGGCATGGAATCTAAAACCAGACACATTAGGAGGTTTGGTTCTCCAGAGATATCATAAATGGAGCTCAAAAGGAGGAATGCACAAAAGCTCTTGTTTTTGTTATTAGAGATATCTATCATGTTTATTTGACTTTTGTATCAATCACACAGCCAAATAAGAAGAAATGCTTATGAAATATATTACTTAGAAAATTTAGGTAATCTATTTTATTATACTTTATAATCATGTTAATGGTAATTTTTAACTTTATATTTTCCAAATATTTATGGATAATTTACATTAGTGGCAATGGTCGAAGAAGATTGTCACCTTATCATGATTTGATATTATGGAGCCTAAATATTAGAAGCATGTAATTAATAGGACATTTAAATATGGTCCATGGTATTCTTTATATTCATCCTACTAATGGTTTTTGTGAGGGATGTGCTCGCAAACATAATCATAAGTAAAAATTTAAGGATGTATTATGGATAGATGGATCTAAGTTGAATCACATCATAATGAAACATATCTATTCATATAAAATGTAAACTTAAGTCTATTCAAATTTAATTTAATAAAACAAAAAATTATACTTATATATAGATAATACTTAACAATCAATAATTAATGATAAGAAGGGTTTTAGAATGTTTGATTTTGGGGATAATCATCAAAAATATATAATAGAAATAAATTCTAAAACATGAATCGAGAAAAATATAAAATCTTGAGACAATTAAATATGGTTTCTAGAGTGAATTATTCTATAAATGTCAATACATATTTTTATAAAAGTAAAGTAACACTTTTGAAACCTTTAGATGTATAAAATATAGTTTGATGATCATGTTTGTCTACTCTAGGGATTAAAAAATCTCACTTTTCCTAATTTTTATTTAGATATTTATGAAATTAATCTCCCTTTCTAAAAGACTAGAAACTCATTAAAAATTAATAAAAATTAATAATGGAATGGGGGGAACCATGCTTTCCCTCCACTATTAATATTACCCTATTCTAAGACAAATTTAAAAAATAACATTTAATAGATTTCAACACGAAATTTATGGATTCAAGTCTTAATATGTGGATTCAAGTCCTAATCCTCTATGACATATTATGATTAAATAAATGACACAAAGAAATAAAATTCTCAAAAAATAATCTAATATAATCAAAATTATATAATTATAATCTAAAACTTTCACAATAGATCACTAAACATAAAATTTATGCATATCTTAATCATTCCTTATCATATCATGTTTCATATGCACTAATGTCATTGTGTGTGTGTGTGTGTGTGTGTGTGTGTGTGTGTGTGTGTGTGTGTGTGTGTGTGTGTGTGTGTGTGTGTGTGTGTGTGAAATTACATTAGTGAATATGTGATGCAAGAGTATCACATAATGCAAAAAAAATCACATTCTATATGAGGTCATGTTTGGTTTGAATTTTCAAATATCTATAGAATTGAGAGAAAAATTGGATAAATCCTAGAGCTTGGTGGTTGGAGAAGGTAAATATCATGTTATAAATAGTCTTGGTCAACATCCCAAAGTTGTACAAGTTAAAAAAATCAAGATCAAATTTGAATGAGAAAATTTGACAAATTCTCAAGGTGGTTGAGAAACTTTAGACAACCATTACCTCAAATTGGGACTTTGTTTCAAATAAATACGGCTCATCAAAGAGTCAAAGAAAAACTATTAAAAGACTAGTGAGATTTTACATACCAGAAGAAGATATGGGTTATTTTAAGAGTTTATTTTAGGAGTATAATATGTCAATGAAATCCATACTCAAGCTACAATAGTGTAGAGAGGGTGTGTGTGTGATCAAAAGAAAAAAAAATAATTCGCCTAGTTTGGGAAGAAGATATGCAGGGGTAAAATTAATAAATATTTTGTGTGTAGAATTACAATAGAGGGTATTTTTAATGAATTTTTTTTTAATAGAACAAGTACAAAAATAAAGCTACAAAGTTTAGAAAGAGGTGTGGCATAGGAGGAGTAAAGAAGGTTTTTAGGCATACATGGTTGTATGAAGGTATGGAATGTCTATATATATATATATATAAATGATCAATAAAAAGAAATGATTTTATTGATATAAAGAGTTTTTATATTCTTCAAATCAGTATTTAGGTTTTTCCTAAAAGTTAATTTAGTTAATATAAATCTTGGAGACTATTGAAATATGACCAAGTGAAGAATTAAAGAGGTCGATGTGGTAACAGATCTATAAATAATGAAGTCAATGTCTTTTCTAATGCATGGAATTATATCAATGATTCATATGGTAATATATATGATCTGATTTAAATAGCCTAAGTATATTCTTATGTAAAATGACTATAAATACTGGCTATTACATAGAAGTGGAGACATCATATAAGAATACGAGAAACTCAAAAATTGGTGATAGGAAGATCTAACACTGATGAGTTTGAGTTTGTTTTGAATTTAAAAAAAAATGAAATAACCATTGTTAATAAGTTTGATTAGATCCATATGATAGTATTAATTGGATTTATCTATCTTAATTTAATGGTATAGAATGCATTTATTCAATTTACATTCACTTGGTCAATTCTTATGTTTTGATTAATCTAAAAACTGATTCAGTTCATGAAGAAGCTTTTCCATGTCCCTTGAAGAGTGTTGATTAATCTAAAAACTAATTATTATGTTTATCAATATTTGTTGAATTTTGAATCAACTCTTAGGTCTGCATATTTATATAATGGTTTATAGTCAAAGATATAGGTGTTAGCATCAATAATTTATATATAATATATGGAGAGATTCCTAGGTCGTGAAAGGACAAAGCTGCATTTTGGTTTTGAAGATAAAATGTATTTTATATAGAGCTTATTGTTCATAAATCTAAACAAGACAAATTGTATGCCATAAAGAGAATAAATCTTTTATGTGTTTGAATTATTTTGGGCATGTACAATGAGGGAATTCCTAGATTTTCAATGTCTAACAAAATTTCTAAATCTTCCACAAATTTGATGGATTTCAGTATATATTGGAAGGCTAATCAAAGGCCCAAGATAGTTTCCTTTGAGGCTTCAATTTCATCCATAGGAGCCAATTATGAATTTTATTCTTTAGTGGCTGGGGTGTATTAAAATAGTAATTGAATTTTATTTTGAGAAAGAATCGTGTAATCCTTAGAATAAATTGATGATGATTATTCTTGTGACATGTTTTATTTTGAAGAAATCATAGGCACAATTTTCATAGGAAGTATATGTAATCCAATTGAGATGGATCTTTATTCTTTAATAATTTTTAGTTTCATATGAAAGTTTTATTGTTTAAGATAGATACAAATAAATTTTGGCCTTGTATCAAATTTATACAGTGCATCCATATGTTATAATTCAATTTCATGAAATTAATGTCATCAATATGAGACATGATCTAATAAGGAATGATTGAGATATGCATAAATTTTATGTTTAATGATCTATTGTGAAAGTTTTTTATTAAAATAATAGCATTTTGATTATATTAGATTATATTTGGATCATTTTATTTCCTTGTGTCAAAAATATATATATATATATATATATATATATATATATATATATATATATATATATATGTATGTATGTATGTAGGTATATATGTATGTGTGTGTGTGTGTGTGTGTGTGTGTGTGTGTGTGTGTGTGTGTGTGTGTGTGTGTGTGTGTGTGTGTGTGTGTGTGTGACACACACACACACACACACACACACACACACACACACACACACACACACACACACACACACACACACACACACACACACACACACACACACACACACACACACACACACACACACATATATACATACATAAATACATACATACATACATATATATATATATATATATATACATATGTATGTATGTATTTATGTATGTATATATGTATGTGTGTGTGTGTGTGTGTGTGTGTGTGTGTGTGTGTGTGTGTGTGTATACACACACACACACACACACACACACACACACACACACACATATATAAACATAACATATATATATGTATGTATATATATATATATATATATATATATATATGTATGTATGTATGTATGTATATATATATATGTATATATATATATGTATGTATGTATGTATGTATGTATGTATATATATATATGTGTGTGTGTGTGTGTGTGTGTGTGTGTGTGTGTGTGTGTGTGTGTGTGTGTGTGTGTGTGTATGTATATATATGTATATATGTGTATATATATATATATATATATGTATATATGTATATATGTGTATATATGTATATATATGTATATGTATATGTATGTATATGTATGTGTGTGTGTGTGTGTGTGTGTGTGTGTGTGTGTGTGTGTGTGTGTGTGTGTGTGTCTCTGTGTGTGTGTGTGTGTGTGTGTGTGTGTGTGTGTGTGTGTGTGTGTGTGTGTGTGTGTAGTTCACAAATTCAAAGTAAGACTAATCTAGAATGCAAAATAGCATACAATGGGTAGATAAAGCTGAAAAATATGGATCACAAGTCATAAAAGACATTAAAAAGTATCAAAATTTCCCACACTAAAATGATACATAATACAATCATGGTGCCCAAAAACCATATAGTGTATGTTTGAGGGAAGCATGCCTAGTACCCAAGAAAAACATAAAGGGAGGATAGGAAAAGATGAGAAAGAAGACAAAATAGATGAAACGTAGTATAAAATAAATAAAAATGGGGTGAAATATGCCAATATGATCCAAATATTAGCCAATAGTTGACAAACAAATAAGTACCATAGAACAATGTAATTTAATAGCTAAAATTTCCCCCAAGGCCATAATTTGGTGTCTACATAGTTTTCACTTTGATGTATGTGTGTGCATGTGTCAATTCACGTGTGCATAAAATATATAAGTTAAAAAATGCATATATGGATCATATAATAGGCCTATTTTTTTAAAGATTTATAATATTTTTTAATGTCAATATAGGACAATTAGTGAAATAAAAGTCAAAAGGAAAGAGAGGTCACCTAAATTCCACCATGGAGGGATATAAAAACATTAGAACTTAAATCCACACTCATGTGTTTTGGGACATATGATCATGTGCCAAATCAAACATTTAAATAACATGTGCATGTGTATTTGTGTATATAACCACACCTTGGTTAATAATCAAAAACATATAATAATGTTTTTATTATGCGCAAATGGTATTGTGAATGGAGTTCAATAATTAATTATCCACATCAATTCTATGGTCCCTAAAATATAATAAACTAAAACAAAAAATTAAACCTAATCAAGAATATTATTTCATCTAATTTACATGAAAATTAAAGACACTATATTAATGATATCAATAAAATAATAATAAAATGATAAGAAACCATATAGTTCTAATCCACTTACGTTAGTTAATCATGTATTTTTTTATATAAAAATATAATACAAATACATCTATATCACATAAAATTTATTTACATCATCCCTAATAAAAAAATACTCTTTTTTTTAATCTTCAATAGTAGTTAGTCTTATCTACATAACCCTCAACTTTTATACACTCTCATCTAATATGTGGGTTATATTATCATCCACTGCTCCATCTCTTACCACTCTTCTTGGAGGTATCTACAAATTTTCTCAACTTGAAATTAATTCCATAATATATTCTTTATAAGCTTATGAGGCTATACATTTTTATAAACTAATCTTTCCACACATTTTTCTCTCTATGCCTTCATAATATGGAAAACACTTAATTCTCATTTATCCCAGATTTGTTACCAAATTTGATATCAATTAATGTAATCATAATTAGGTCGTCAAATAAACAACAAATTTAGACCATATAGCCTATGGTTTCAGTACTCACAAATGGACAAATACATAGTCCTTGTATAGAATGAAATAAAAAACAATTGTTATTAGGATTATTTAGCAATATAATATGAGCAAAAAGATAATCTGAAAAGTATTCATACATGCCAAAATTATAAAAACATTGAAACTTTAATAGAAAAAATAATTATACCATTATGGGTTATAAAACACTATATAATTCTTTTTAGCATCTCCATATGGACTTCTTGAAGAGAACACATGTCCTATATACATGTCCATTGGCTATAAAAAGGCATTAAGTTGGTAATACCATTCAATTATAATATGTAATGTGTGATAAGTGAGCTGCAAGAAAATAAGAGAATAGAATACATAAGTATGATATAAGGTGGTATAAATAGATATTATAGTAGAGACAGTGAAAGCATAAATATAAAGACTATATGAAAAATTATAACGGGGTGTGTGTCTATATATATATATATATATATATATATATATATATATATATATATATTGAATGTGTAAAGTATATACCTACTTAAATTTTTATAAGTGCATAACTTTGATCGTTAATATAACTAATTCCCACTAATACTAACCCTTTGTAACACTAGCCATAATGAAATTAGCTTAAACCCATATAAATATATACCAATTACTATATTTTTACATCAACATTTGGCAGAACCACATAGACATTGATTAATTGATGTCTAGAGGAAAGTATCCATTTTTAGGTTTGAAGATTGCACTAATGAAAATAGAATCTTGGTAGGACAATTTAATCATTATTTTTTCATGTAGAATAAATAATGAATATTAAAGCTTTACTATTGATAAAATAAAACTTATTTAGATCATAGGACAAGGAATTTTGGGTTGCCTTAACCCAAGTATAGTGGCATTGGATTCTAAGGTGTGCCAAACATACATAAAATAGTATATTGTGAATAAATAAAACCATTAAGTGGATTGAAAAACCTTGGAAAATGGACATTGACTACTATTTGAGATGATCCTACATTTATTTATGATTATCTAGACAATATGAACAAGGACATGTTTTGATACCACAAATATTGAATTCCTTGATAAATCTATAGGAAAATTATTAAAATAAGTTCCAATTATTATCTAAAATATTTTTCTAGATAACTGACTTAATAGGATAAGTAAGAAGTTACTTTAATGGCCCATGGACCTAAGGGATGGAGTGTGGAAAGACGAGGATCCTGAAGAGATGCCACTTATGGATATATTTTGTCTAAATTGTTGATGGGGTTAAATAGGAATAATGTAGAGGAAAAGATAAAAACGTCGGTAGAAGGACATCAAAATATAGAGTTTAATAAGATAAACATAGATTTAGTTATAAAAAATATAATAAAATATGTGACTAGGATAATATATTAAGATAAATTTAAATTAGATTAGAATAAAGAAATAAAAATGAAAAAAAGAGAAAAAATAATGTAAAAAATCATAATAAATAAATGCATCAACTAGAACAGATCCTCTCATAGAAGATCCAAGTGACACTGACCAAAAAAGCAACATAATTATCATTGAAAATTTTAGGAAAATAAGACACAAAAGAGATGAGATAAGAAATTAAAATAGTGAAGATATCATACACTACACCATTGAAGGTGATGTGAGACATGTAAAGAGGAATTCATGAATTAGACACACTAATGAGAAATATAAATCTTCTAAAAACCATAAGAGTATAATCCCAAAAAGATGAATAAGATACCACCCTTATTAGATGAAGCAAAGAGTAGATAAAAGAAGTAGAAAAATAAAATATATATAGTATAGGAAAACTAATATAAGAGAAAAGTAGAAGAAAACATATTGATAGAAGAAGGATTAGCATTAGAATAAAATACCAATTGGAATGAAGTGCAACATAATGATGAAAAAATTATATTAGGTTGAATTCAAGATAATTTTTAAATAGATGAAGATTAAGGAAAAGGTGAATCCATGACAAGTAGGGAAAAGGTAAAAGAATTAGAAATCAATATAGAAGATAACTTTGAGGAGATAGAAAGAAGTAATGATGAAGAAAATAATCAATGGGAGGAAGGATTAGATAAAAAATTAATGTATTAGGATAGGATGGATATGTAAATTAGGAGTTAAGGATGATGAAAAGAAGGAAAAGGCGATAGGAAATGATAACTTGTTTAATAACCATAACCAAAAGAGACTACATGAGGAAATGGACCCTATGTACTTACCAAAATACATTATGTTACATCACATTAAAAGATATAACCCATTTTAATGCAAGAATAAATACATATAGGATAAGAATTAGAAAATAATTTTAAATCATTTAGTGAAGAGATATACCAGAGGAGGGGGTTTGTAAGGAACCAAGATAAAGTATTGGGAAGAAAATATTTTCAAGGAAACATAAAAAGAGATAATTAAATGAGTAAATTGTTTTAGATTAAAGTAAAAACAGGTTTTGAAGGGACCCCAAAACCCTTTAACAAAATTAAAAAGATAGAGCAATTACAAGTACCAGGATAAGCAATCCTTAAACCTACTAAAAAGTAGTAATAATATCAGGTAATACAGGGACAACATCATTATCCATTTTATATTCAGCCCCCTAATAATCCAAAAAGAGATTTAAAATCTATTTTTTAGGGGTAAAATCCAAAATAGTTGCCTGCCTGCCATCAACAATATTCTGCATACTTTTTAGCTCTCTATTTTTCTTAGTGGATCTTCTTCCCAGTCTGTCTGGAGAGCCAACATCTGGTTTCACCTTTAAATGCTATTCATCTCCTTTTCCAGATTTAACCAGAGTAGAAGCAAGATGTTTCGCCTTCATTTTCTAGTCTTTTTTGCTGCTTCTAATTTCTACCCCCTTAGTAATGGTCTTTTTTTCAGCCCTATTTCTTTGGTTTAGAATATGCTTTAAGTTTTCTCCATTATCATTTATAGGAAGCTCATTCGAAGGGACATCATTCTCAACCTGAATCTCCCTAGACTGAGAACAAAGAGAATCTCCCTCCTCTAATTTTTTTCCAACTTCAGCCAAGAATTTTCCTTCCTCCAGCACAGTTTTGTCATCCACATCTCTCCATCGGTCTTCTATCTTTTGATAGACAACGATTTGTTTTGATAAATTTATCAAATCATCTATTCTTTGTACAGGTATTATGGTTTCTGATTGCATCCCATGTTCTTCTTTCTCAGAATTTTCTTTCTCAACAGCAATCTCTTTATCCACCTCAGCATGTGGAACTTTGGGATCTTCAATAGAAAGCTCCTTCTCTGCCTCAACATATAGAGCTTTAGAATCTTCATTATTCTTTAGTTCTTATCGATTGTCTTCTTCGGGTTTCCATACTTTCTTTTATTGGACCTTGATTTTTCTCTCATCCAAAACATTACTAGGATAATTTTTACTTTTATAGGGACAATTTCTGACCCAAAGCCCCTGTTTCTTACAAGCATATGATTTGGGCAAATATTCAAAAAAAATCCTTTGATTTTTTTTGCCATGCTTAGAAATAAGATCCACTTTTTCTGGGAGATGATTTAGATCTGCCACTTTAACATAGAGTCTGGCACTTTGAATCTTGGATCTGGTAGCTATTGTATTATGTGGCACCAAAAGAACTGGCTATACCTTTAAAAATGACCTCATGCCAAAACTCTAAAGGGAGGCCAGGAAGTCTTACCCAAATGGGAGTGGTTAAGAAAAAAGAATCTGAAAGATCCATGTTAGGCTCCCATTTTTTAATAGTGAGAGAACATTTACCAAAATACCATGGTCCTCCACACAAAACCATATTAATGTCCTCCTTATAGTTGAAGTTAAACAAGAATAAACCATTCAACATTGGTACCACTTCTACCTCTCCTTGAATAACCCATTTCCTTTTAACCATTTTTGTAAGAGATTCTGGATCTAGTCTTGCCCCTAAAAATTTACCCACTAGGGTGAATTCCATAGAAGACACAAAAAAATCTATTAAAGGATCTGGAATAAAAACTTGAAACTCACCTTTCTCCCAACAAGATTTAGTAATCATCGGTGGGAAAAGAAATTATCCATTGGGTTTCTTGCCAAATAGAGATGACCACTTCTTTTGTTCTAAGTACTCTGCCTTCAGCACTTCTGAGGATTTTTCCTTATTTAAATGCACATTATCTTTCTCCTTTTCAGGCTCCTACCCCAACATAGTGGGGGGAGAATCCCATTGGGAGACACTGATCCCACAAAAAGGATCAGATCCGCTCGAAGGTTTTCCATTATTTACATTAGCCAAAAGTTCTGACCCAACATTTTTTTCTACATCTCCTGCTATCCCTCCAGGGTCTGTACCTCCTGCCTAGTTCTCCACAACTAGTTTTCCACTTGCCTTCAAACCTGCTTTCCACATCTGAAAGGGTGCCTTCTATCTGCCGCCCAGCAAATTCACATTCTGGGTGCGCTTCCAGCATGCCCAGCACGTCCCTTCTATACATCACCTGAAAGGGCACTCATAGGTCCATGGGAGGTTTGTTACTTTCCTTTTACTTGTTTCTTAAATATGACATTTAATGTTATTAACTAGGATATGTGTTAGAATTTAATATAAAAGTCCATATTTAATTGGGAGAGGTGTTTGGAGATGTGCTAACATTTAATTAAAACACCTACAATTTATAGTATTAGTACATAATAAGACAAAAATATATACAAATAAATATGATACAAGTGAATAAAATAATATCAATTATTGAAAAATCAATTGAAGTAGTTCAATTATTATCATAACTAGCACACTAGTTTAAAAATCTCAAAAATGGCTCAAAATAAGATGAAAATTTTGATATTTTATGTTAGTGGTAAAAAATGGATATAAAATAATAAAGTATAATTGTATGATATGTGTATGATTCATATTATTTTTCAATTTTTATATAGATTCAACACCTAAATGCAGATCAAGAGTTTGAAAAATGCGAAGAGTCCCTCTTTCATTTATAGTGAAAGGTTCAATATGAAGCAATAGAGATTTTTTAATCTCTATACATAGTTCTCACTTTTATTTTAAAAATGGTTCCAAAATATAAAGATATATATAGATATTTTATAATTGTTCTTATTTATGTTTACACATGTTCCTTTGTGTAGTTATGCTCCATTTTCATGTAATTTGTTAATCATCTTAAATGTTAAATGTTTTAGGTAAATTAAGACTACAATATCATGTTAATTACTTTATAATATTTCCCTTTATTTCACTTTAATGTATTTTAGTAGCTTCTCTAAGTAAATTTTGTATTTCACTTAACACAAACAATCCCAATCATCATACTCTTATGGATTTTCCATGAACCTCTGCTAAAAATGGTGAAATGAGCATGCAACATTGAAACATGTTGATATGGTTACCTAGGCAAAGATATTTGGAGTGATGGATGGATGAGAGAATTCACAATTTCATAAAAGAAGAGGGAAAAAATGATAGGAATCTATACAATAGAATTCATAAATGGCCATACACATGACGTGATATACCAAATAATTTTGTCTAAATTTCTTGGGTTTATAGATGCATGGTTGTAGATAATTGAGTACTATTACTAAAATTTGAGAGAAAAAATCACTTTATTTGGATTGAGGTAAAGATAGAACAACTAAAAATTTTGAACACTGATTAGGCACATGTAATTGATCATTGTCTAAATACTACTAATGATTGATACATTATTGAGTTTTATATGCTAGGGTATATCACATTCAAATCTTCATATGATTTGTTTGTAATAGGTATCTGAGGAAATTTTCTATAGCAATTACCTATCATGCTAAAAATGTTAGTTGTGGAAAAGGTCAAGGTGCCTACTCTTGATAACATGGATTATTCACTTTGGGAATTAGAGGGATGTGTGTGATAATGAATTGAATGATGAATAATCAAGAAGATAAATTTGAACCTAAACCCAAAAGATGGAGGACTTAGAGAAGCACAATGAAAATCAAATTTTGGGACTAGAGTGAGACTTATGACAACATAGAAGATCGAATAAATAGAATAATCCTAATGTAGTTATAAGTAGGACTAGAGTAGAAAGTTTAGAATATAAATAATGAATGAGAGATAAGGAAGAGATAGAAATTTTGGAGAGGTTGAAGATGAGGAAATGAGAGGTCCCAAAAGAAAATAAGGTGCAGACGAGAGAATAGACATGGACAAAGATTAGAAAAATAAGAGATGCAAGAGAGTAGAAAGAGAGGATATGAGTGATTATATTATTTATAAGGTAGTTTTATATCATAGTTATAAGGGAGAATATTTTTTAAGAAGATAAGTAATAATGTTTTGAATAATTTATGTTAAGTCACACGATTAAATCATGTTCAAGTTCAAATGATGCAAAATTCAGAGGCATGGATCATTCATTTCAAGGGGTGCACATCCCATGTGCCTAATTATTCAACACAAATAGGAATTAAAAGTGAAATTTGGTAAATATAGTATGTGTTTTGACCATTTTATAGATAAATTTTATAAAAATAGTGAAGACAAAAAGAAAGCACTAGATAAGAAAAAATTGATTGAGTCTATATTTCAGGTTACAACAAATCTTAAGATGAGGGCAAAGTCTAAACCACAACAACCACTAGTTTCAAGTGTGAACACCATAATCATGGATCTTAATACATTATTTTTTCACACTTTGACATTATATTATGGATTTAATGACCCTAACTAGTATCTATTAACCTGTGAAATGAAATGACAAATTAAAAATGTAACTACAGATGATGCAAAGAAGTGTGAGATCATAGGATCATTAAAAATAAGAGATCTAGAGTTCATACATAGAAATGATGTTGCCAAACTAATATTTTAGGATGTTAAAGACTAATTTATATAATAATTTAAAATTAATATATGTATAATTTAGACAATATAATATCTGAAATAAATTCATCAAAACTATTGACAATCAGTATGGGAATATGATCACATGTTATTTGATGCAATGAAGAGAGTGTATTTTTTGTTTCAAGATAAAAATAAGGATCTATGGTTTGTGTATGGTCTACAATATTGGATTAGGTTTTCAATTACTAAAATCTAGTTCCCTTACAAATATGATTCTAGATCAGGTACACTCTTAGTGGAGTAGATAAAAGACTCTAGGGAAAGTCTGAATTCTACTATGAAAGTTAGCATAGTGTTAGATGTTGTTTTGAGAAAGATGGATGAGATAAATGAAATTAATAGGACCAAATTATGATTTTGTTTTATGGAGTGTAAAAAATGGGACACCATAGGAATTACTACCCAAAATTTAAAACACAATTCTGTGAGATATATGGAGGAGTAGGATATTCAACTATAAAATTTCATCTTTTACAACAATACACCTTACAATCATAAAGATTATACTATAATTTCTAAAATTCAAACAATCATGATGATACAAATTTTATATCTCTCTAATAATTTAGGAATACATCACCAATAATATCTTCATATTAGTTTCATAGTAGTTCCCTACTACGAAAATTAGGATTCCAAACCTAGATGTAAAAATGACTAATACAACTTTGTATCAATCTCAATGGTTAGTAGTTTGGACACTACAGTCTATGTAATACCAGATAAGATGGATTATGCCATCTCCTTAATAGAAAAAGTCATGTAACACAACATCACCCTAATAATAGTCGATAGGATGGACCCTATCTTCTCCCCAAGGACCATATGGGTGATATGATAGTCAATAATAATAGGGATAGGGTTCATCAAAACAACAAGGATGCTATGATGGTTATAAACAAAAAGGTTGAGGATTTTTAAAAAGATAAGTGGGATATATAGGATTATATTGATGTGGATTCCAAAGAGGTAATCATAGACAAGATGAATGACAATGGCATCAAATGATTGTTTGTTATTTATGTGGATAATACAACTAATTTGCATGAAATTTCCAAACTAATCCTTAGAAGCATATATTTTGCATTTATTACAAATTTTTAGGATAACACCACATTTAATATAATTTAGTATTATAAAAATAGAGAGAATATAAACCCATGCAAAATTTAAACATGATGAATTCACACCCAAGGTATCTTTCATACATACAAGCAGTCACTTAGTGCTAGCATACAGAACAAGGATTACCACCCTTAGATATGTTACAAGATCATAAAATTAGAAATGTGTTTCAAGATAAATATCCTAATCCAATAATAAAAAATGGTATCTTGTATTAGGTAACCCAAACATTGTAGAATATATAACATTAGGCTATGTTCAGAGTGATGTTGTTGTTATTGACACACAAATGTATGGTCAAATCATGTGCATTATGAGGCCTAATGGAGTGGTTAGTAATTTTACATATATATTCAATTTGTTAAACACTCTATGAAATTAGGATATCTCATAGAACATCACAAATATCCTACAAAAATCATTAGAGTTCACACAAATAGGTCAACAACATACTTAAAAAGTATTTTGGTATGTGAAGACTAAGAAACCTTAGATGTTGAGTCCTACATGGATATTGAATTGGTAGGATATGAGGTCCCAAATGTTATATTTGATTGTGTAATAATATTCAATATGATCCCTCAATACACATGCGAAGCTATTAGATGATTAACTCTTAGTTATAGTCCAGTTACACAAAGTCTCATAGACTACAAGAGGGTATAACCTATTGGTCAGTTGGAGGATGTGAAAATAAAATTTTATGACCTAAGATAACAATAATTTATTAAATTAATTAACATGAATACTAATGAAACATAATACCCTATATTAATTGGTACGAAGTGATCTTATAATGGTTAGATGACCATTAATACAATGCAAAATTAGTTGGAGGCACACCAAGGGGATACAATTATTATTATACCATTTAAAAAAGATGAGATCAATCCATACATCATACCCTAATTTTTAGATTAATTTATGACTACAAAGATAATAGTTTGTTCTAAGTGGGCACAAAATCTAAGCATAATGCACTATAAGCTAAAAAGTATCACTTTTTCCATCCAAAAATAGATCTTCAACAACAACTACAAAAAACATTAAAACTTTCATCTAGATCTATGATAACAAAGGAATAATTTCTATAGTTCTAGATAGGATAGTCTAAGTCACCTTTATGTGATTACTAACAATGGATGAAGTAGATTTCATAAATCAAGTAGGTGTGATAGACATGGAATACACCAAACCCACTCAAGAAGGTGTTATACCATGGTAAGTTACATCATCAATGAGAGGGGATTCAGATACTCATATGATAAATTGAGTGATATGAAATCATGAAGTAATACCAATGCGAATGGTTTTTTCTATAGATCAATAATTACCTTAATATTCTACAAATAAGGATTTGGGCCAATTTATGTCTAGATTAGAACATGTTATGTCTATAGATCAATGACTAATTATTTTGAATTATGCTTTGAAGGTTACTATTCCAACATGTTGGGAACTATAGAGGTCAAATAAAATACACTAGGAAGATATTTGTGAACTATTATGAGATTAATTTAAAATAACATATGTGATCATGAATCCATGATCATTTTTCTTAGAAGGATAATTTCCTAAAATGCATATTCATAAAAGTGTACATGTGTGGCTTTTTTAGGGTGTAGAACATATATATTTGTGTCATGCATTCAATCATATTGTAGTTCATATTCTAATAGTGTGATACATGCATCAAGAATGTATAAGGGATACTAATAATTGGTCACAAGTCAAACATGACTTTATTCAAACATCTGTATTTGAAGACAAGAATGCTATGGTACAGAAATCCCTTTAGAATATAAATATATTATTATGTCATGTTTGAGTAGAGGATATAAATATTACACAATATTTCACTTTGTAAGAGGAAGCAACTAAGGACTTGAATGTAATTCTTCAAAATTATGAGTAAACATAAAGATTTTTTTTTTTTTTTTTTTTTTTTTTTTATAAAACCTTATAATAGAATCATCAATAATGGGGAAGAGGCTAAGTTTAATGATAATGATGAGGAATTGGAATTTAAAGTATTTTTTTAACCTAAGAAATAAATGGAGGAGCCTATATCCAAAATTATAAACCAAACTAAAGATCAAAAACTATGAAATCTTAATATTCAGGAGTAAGAATGATAAATATCATTGTAATAATTGATTCTAAGTGAATCTAATAAAATATAATATGATAAATTAGATAAATTAGTATGGAAAGTTGGGACAAATTATAATACAAAAATTGTGACGTTAGGCAACTACTAAACGTAAAAATATATTTCAGAAGGATTAAAATTGTTGTGAGATTATTAGGATGTATTTCCAACAAAGTTCATAGAATTAAATGGTGTAGACACTTCATTTGGCAAGATGCACATAGAGATAAAGGATTTCATATGACCTATTAAAAAATTCCCATACATATTAAATCCCAACATGAAACTAAAGGTAAAGTCTAAACTGGACTAGGTGTAAGAAACAAACATTATCTATCTGGTTGAAAAAGTAGACTAGGTTAGTCCAATGGTGGTGCATCCTAATTTTTTTTTGAGAAATAATATTTTGTGGGGACTATCATGTGATAAATTATGTTTTAATTAATGATCCATTCCTAATCCAATTAATAAATGAATTCTTAGATTTATTTGTAAGACATGAAGTGTCTTTCTTTATAGATAGGTTCAATGGCTACCATCAGATACAAATAATAGTAGAAGATAGAGTTAGAACCACATTTTAATTGGAATTGGGATATTTTGCATATAACTTAATTGATTTTAGATTGAATAATACTCCTATTTTTTTCTATAGGGATGTGGTCACCATATTTAAAGACTTCATCCATGATTTTTTAAAAGTCTATCTAGACGATTGGGTTGTTTTTTCTTTATTCAAGGAGCACCTAAGTTGTGGATAATTTAAAAATGTTATTGAGATATACATATTGTGTTGATCCTAAATAAGTTATTTTTATTTACACATTTTATTGTCTTTTTGAATTATATAGTATGTGGTATGGGATTTTGGTTGACCAAGCCAAAATCATAGTTATTATGGGTATGCCACCTCCTACAATCTTTACATAGGTGTGGTCATTATTTATCATATAGGGTACTATAGTAAATTCATAAAACTATATGTAACTATATCCCATGGATAAGTTAATTTGAAAATACATTAGGTTCAAATGGACTAATGAGTGTCAAATAGTATTTATGGATCTAAATCAAATTTTGGTAACAACTCCCATATTGGTCTTTCCCGACTAGAGCAAACCATTTCATGTTCATGTAGACATTTTAGTTATTTTGGTAGGATTTTTTATAACATTTCTAAGGGATAGAGGATTATAATATCCCATTCATTTCACAAGCCAAAAAATCTTAGATATAGAAAAAATTACATAATTACAAAATGAGAAGCCCTGGTAATGGTGTTCTCACTCCAAAAGATTAGACCCTACCTTCTAGTAACACCATTTTAATTTTTTATTGATCATTATGCTCTATGATATCTGGTAAATAAGCCCATGTTAGGAGTGAGGATATCTAGGTGGCTAATTTCATTTCAATAATTTTAGTTTAGAATCAATGTGAAGTCTAGGAGAGAAAACGTGGTCCAGAGCATTTGAGCTGAATTATGCAATGGAGGGGAACTTGAATAACTCCAAGATGAATCACTATATGCCCATTTATTTTAGGTCTTTACAATCCCATAAAACATGGAAAACATAGCCAATTTCCTTTAACAATTATTTTTTCATGTGCACTATGTGGAAAGGGATAAAAATTAGTTGATCACAAGATCCATTCCATTCAATATCATTAATATCTTTCTATACAAAATGTGAAAATATGATGTACTACGTAGAGTGGATTTAGAGTTTTAGTGACAAAAACTTCTTCAAGATTCATATCATCAAATCAAAGGTGGATATTTCACAATATAATCCAATGTGAGGAAGATACTATAAATTGGAGTGTGGTGGCCTACTCTATTTTAGGATGCACATCAAGTAGTAAAACACTACGACATCTATCAATGGATGGGAAGGCTTAATCATAGGTATGAAATGCCATTAAACCCCATAATAGATGAACAACCATTTGAATAGTGTGGAAATGAATTTTTAGGACCAATTAGTCCACCCAATAAATGCACTCATGTAATATACATAATTACTATGACATATTAGTTAACTAAATTAGTAAAATTTGTTGTAGTGATAAAGATATAACCTAATTTATGTATAAGAATATTATAGCCAGATTTAGATGTCTAGTGAGGTTGGTTATCAATAGATAAACACACTTATTAAATAATATAATCAAGACTCTGATGAATGAATTTATGATATCACACCACAAAATCACAACATATCACTCACAAGTTAATGATCAAGCATAAACATCAAACAAAGTCCTTATAAATATGCTCACAAAAATATGGAATGTGCAAATAGATGATTGGGAGGATAAAATTCATGTGATCCTATGGGAATATAAGATAAACTAAAAGAATATAAAAGGTTTCACTCTATTTCATATGATTTAGAGATTATAAACAATCATGCTAATGGAATAGAGTCCCTAGTCTATGAATTGAAATGATCATGTAACTAGGAGATCAAAACTCTCTTCAAGAAATATTGATTGATTTAAATCATAAGGAATAAAACAAGAAAATAAAACATTGGACACAAAGTCAAAAATCATATTAAAAAAATATGGCATGATCAAAATATATTATCTAAAAAAAAATTACTTAGACCAAGCACTATTACAATATGATAGTAGATTTCAGGCATTTATGGGTAAGCTACACATTTGATGGAAAGGAACTTACATCATTCATGAAGTATCATGACAAGAAAAATTTTATTTAAGGGACCTTAATGTAACCATTCTTCCAAAATGTTTAAAAGGTTGCAGGCTTAAGCCTTACCATTAATAATCTCTATTATATCTCTTAGAAAAATTAGAGAGGGTGCTGAGTAGTACCATGTAGACTAGGATTTTTAATTAATGTATTATTTTCTTGTCTTTTAGGTTTGTAGTGTAGTTGTCTATTATGATCTCTAAATTTTAGGACATCATAACTAAGCTATAATGGTCAAATTCAGAGTGTGACAAGGAAATTGACCTAACACAAAATGAATGATGTATGAAAATTTAACATGGGGGTCATAAACTAAGCCCAATAATGAGGAATTAAAAAATAAATCACAAAGGAAGGACAATAAAATGTCATTAAAATCTTTTAATTATGACACACTTAAAATATTATATCTTTTCCAAATTAGATCAAGTGTCAAAATTAGGTAATGTATAATAAATGAAAGTGACAAGGGAAAAGACAATGTATAACATCAAAAACTCCTACCAATTGAACGAATTCTTATATATATTGAATTTCAAGAGTTAAGTAATAAGTAATTGATTTTAATTTAATTTAGTAAGAATAATGGTATGCAGGCAACTAAACACATTCAAAGCAACATGCCAAATGAATTCATATAGGAAAAACTACATAAACAAGGGCATGTAGAACACAATGCCATTACACACTTTTTTTTAAAAAAAAAAACTCTATGATTTTTCCCTAATTCACTCATTTGTAGGTGAATTGTTCACCAACACTAGTTTCAACCAAAGTTATCATTTGAATAATGCTAGAACAAAAACCATGTATCACTTACAAATTTTGATTCCCATAACTAATGCACATAAAGAAGATATGTGGATTGGTCTTGCACTCAAACAAATAAGATACCATGATCCATATCTGTTTGAATTCAATAACACAATAAAATCTAATATGTTCATTATAGACCAACTAACAATAACACAACTAGGTTCCCTAGCATTGTAACATTACTTGCAAGGAATAGATGCATAATGACTTATAAAAATTCCAAAATTTATCTAAATAAATGAGGTGATGATGGTAATTCTCAACTGGTGTAATGAAGTTTTTATTCATTAGTCACAATACATGATTATTTTAATCAACATAGACACCATGGTATAAGCAACAAGACTACCTACAAGCAAATCTTTGGCCCCTTTCAAAACAAATATCTTTCCCATCCATTTAGATAAAAGGGGTAAACATAATGGGGAATTTAGGGATACCTATAGAATCTATAGAGGATGTTTCAGTTTTTATTATCTCAAAATGCATCATCAAGTAGTTTTGGTAAACCACAAAAAGTTTAAAGTAGACCAAAAAAGTGGTAATCAACAGCACTTATCGCATGATCCTACTCAATGAAGATTTTAATTATCCATAATTTTGGGTCTCTAAGATCATTATGAATATTGAGAAGGTCATTAATAAGATATCATAAACCATTTAGTACTAATTATTGGTATTATTTCTCTACTTCACTAAGCAGAAGCCCCTAGATGGCCCCATCAATCTAGATATCAAATTTTATCCTATGAATGTCATCACAAACATTTACTAGGTAAAAATAGGTAAATATTATGAGCATTTGGATAGATTCAATGCATGGTGGGTGGAAATCTAGCATCTTGTCTTGTCACACCCTTGAGTCCCTATAAATGTCATGCAGTATTTAAGGAAGCATGTTTCAATGAATAAACTCCATGATGACATCCAAAATAGATTCCATGAGTTCCCAAAGGTACCAATCATTTCCTTTTCATTATTCATTACTATGTTGGATGTGTAGGTAGAAGTTCTATGGTAAAACTCTCTATATTCTCTCTTAACCTCATGAGCACAATAACCATTACCTTAACACTTAATAGTGGAACCACAAGTAGAGGTGTAGGCATCACCTATAGTAGAAGTATCACCATCATAGATTATTGCAAGTAAGAGGAAAACACTAACACATAAAACATCTCCACCTTCACTAAATAACAATATGCATAGTATAAAAATAATGTAATTCTAACAAGAATATTCCATAAATTACTAATGAATATGATCTTGCTCAATTGGGCACCATAGGGAAGGACATGTACAAGTATATGTTAGAGGACATAGGCACTATGGCCTATGAAGAAGAGGAAGAAAAATATTTTTTATTCTAGAAAGTAATGTGTACTTGTCAAGTGTGAAATAATGTCTTGAAGATACTTCTAGTGGACATTCCCACACCTCTTGCCTTGATAATCTTAGACACACTAGAAGAAGAGGAAGAATGTACATGTACGATGGATTTTATTTTTTACAAGGGTACTAGGTGTAGGGTCTTCAAGGGTATAGACAAGCCCAATACAATAAAGAAGCCTACAATAGTCATTGTTATGAAAACCAAGAACCCATATTACACCCTAATTGTCACCATATATTGCAAAGCATATGGGTTCATTTATTGAATCTTATTTAGTTGATAAATATTATTTAAAGGAGGCTAAAGTACCATAATAGTAGTCATAAGAAATGATAAATTCCTACAAATAGTTTAATACAAATTTGGTTCCTCTAGATAGATAAAATTCACCACTCTACAGACATACCTTAGTGAATCATCACCTTATTCCTCTCCTTCATATTCACTTTCATCTTTGGATTCTTCAAATCCTATGCACAAGCCATAAGCAAGTGTACAACCACAACCTAAGCAGTCATCCACACAAGAAGATATCACAACATAGGAAGAAGTTGTTAAAGATAAACTCAAGCAAAAGAAGCCTCAAAAGGTTATTGTGAAAAAGGCTAAAAAAAGGAGAAGAAAAAGATTAAGGAAGAAACAACATGCAATATTATTGAAGAGGAGGAGAAAAGGAAGAAAATAAGAAATATGATGAATAAGATGTGAGGAAAGAGATATAACAAACAAATCAAGAGGTGGAAGCAATGTATAAGAGAAAATCCTAAGCTAATGAAATAACTAAGGCATAAGAGGAAGAGAAAAACAAATATTTTATATGAAAGTACGAGGAATAAACACAAAATTAGACTAAAGATCAAGTAACTAAGGACCAGGTAGTGATAGATTCCAAATCTAAGGTATAATTAGATTGACAAATGTAGGCATAAGTCAAAACATATAAATCAATAAAAACTACCAAGAAGGTGGTAATAATTAAGTCTTGATAACTAGATTCCATATTTAAATGCTTAGGGTCCACTTACATGGGTGTGGAAGAGGAAGCTTCCCATAATAAGCTATAATTGCTTATCTAGTGGTTATGGGACGTCCTTGCACCTTCAACAGAGGAAGATAACCTTATCATTTCCAATTAACAAATAAATAAGGAACCTATGACATATTAAACTTATACACTATTCCTTGAAATAATAGTGTAGGAAACATTGATCGATGTCTTCTAGATGCCTTTAGCAAAAAAATTGAAGGAGCCACTACATTCCAAGAGTCAATCACACAAAAAAATTATATAATTCAATATGAGGAATCATAATTAAGGGAGTAAAATGTATAATTACACCTTCACCTCACCAAATTAAGGCAATTTATTGATGACACATGCCCTACCTTAGTCACTCAATCCTTAGATGACCAAGTCATGTCTAAAGAGAATCAATTCCAAACACTCATGTCTAGGCTAGCTCAATATGCAAAAGCTCCAACAAATTTGAACACAAGGCTAGGCATTAAAATATGAATTAGAGGCTATTTTCAAACTCTTGGACTAGTATGAGAAAGTCATGGACAATGTTTTGCATCAAGATTTGTAGATTACTTACACCATTGGATTAAGAGCAACAAATCAATAATACATTGAAAAGGTAATCCCAGACCTTGTTAAGGCTAAAAAATCCAAGTCAATAATGAAATATTAGATGGTATACCTACTTCAATGGATTCAACACTAAAGGATTTATTGTAATGAAAATGTGTAGTGATGACCAAGATGACTAGTTGGTATAATGACATGTTGCACAATACATTTATAGGAATCCAAACATAATAGGACATAGATAGAATGGAGCATCTCACACTATAAATTCAATGAAAAGTGTCGTAGAGTAGGTCTGACACCCTCATCTCATAAAATGATAATATTCAAAACCTAATGTAATATCAATCCACTCTATGCACTATGATTTATTTGGTGTGGGAATATATTAATGATTGAAAGATATTCAAGCATGAATTATCCCACTTGGATAGTTCTATTTATAGAATTGTCAAGTACCCATAGTTTTTTGCACCTGCCCAACTCCAACAAGAACTCTAGAAAATGAAATACACTCAAGCTATATAGTCATCTATATATAAATAATAAACACCACCATCATCTTTAAATACAAGTACAACCTCTTCAAAAATAATTCTAGCACATCCAACACCATATTCTACTTCAACATCTAAAATTTATCCATCTATAACATCCTTTACCTTCTTCTCAATCTATTCTTCCACCCTCCACATATGTATGGTGTGCACCAATTTTGGAAAAAAAATGAAGCTACTCAATTTTTTATAATAGAAGGCTTTAAACATTAAGATTGGGGCTAGGAAGGTTGAAAACCCACAAGGGCAAATTCTTAGTTAGGCCATTCTATTAAAAAAATATAAGGGTATTAGATTTTAATGTTAACTAGTTAAAAATTAGAAAGGTTGGATAAGTAGTACATAATATGTGAAAACTAGCAAATGACACTTTGAGTGATTACTGTAGGTAATGTTTCTTTTTAAACCCTCATTTTCATGAAAATTAATATCTCTAACACTTGGCACAATTCTTATAGATTTATCTTAGGATAATAAAATGGATTAAGTTTAGGAAAGTGTTACTAATATAAAAGGGCTATAAACTCAGAGAATATAATTGTATGTCATGTGTGTGATTCACACTATTTGTCACTTTTATTATATTTTTGTATGTACTAATCACCTAAATGCATATAAAGAGTCTACTAATTGTGAAGAGCCCCTCTTTTATTTTTATTTAAAGGCCAAACTATGGAGCTATATATCCTTTGTAAGCTATATATATAGTTCTTGATTATGTTGTAAAAGGTTTCTAAAATATATAGATTTAATAATGGTTCTTATTTATGTCTACACATTCCTTTTCACAATTACACTTCTTTTAATCTATTAATCATTTGAAATGTTAAATGTTCTAGGTAAATTAATATTTTGATATCATGTTAATTCTTTTACAATATTATACCTAATGTCACTTTATTCTATTGTATTAGCTTCCATTTGTATCTTTTGTATTGTGTTTCGCATAAACAATCATAGTCATCATGTTCTTATGAGTTTTATAGGAACATTTGGTATGGAAATTAAGGTTGTTGAAGAACATTTACTTGTGTTAGTCTCATACTACAGGTGTAATGTCATAGTGGATGAACAAATAAAACTATTTGACTTTGTGGTAACTTTGAGATAAAATGCATTAAATTAGTATATGAAATTTGACCAAAGACATAATAAATCATGAACCAAATTTAAGAAATAATTTAAGGGAAATTTTTGATTTCTATATGGTCTTACATAGAGTGTTAGAAAAATAATATAATTATTGCATAAAGAGAAAGAATCAATTAAATATTATGATCAACAACTCAAATCAACAGTGTGAAAATTGGAGGAACTTATCAATAAAAATTAGAGGGTGGAATGGTTCATTTCTAGATTGGTACCATACATATGAGCCTCAATGGATGGATATATATTTATAACATTTTTAGAAGCATTGGATATAGTTTCTCCGATAGAAGAACAATCATGGATGAAGAAGACACATTCTTCATTCAAAGGAGACATGGAGAAACTATAGCATAATTTGGCTCAATTAAGATTTAAATAATAAATTGAGATAAAAGGAGATAAAGGGAGAATAATTCACATCTTCCAATTAAAGGAATAGTTCCAAAAGACCTAGGATTGATACATTATGTGTTCCAAAAAGGCCATCACTATGATATGACATAGAGATAAAAAATATTAAGGGTAATACAAAATCCCAAAGGAATGATTCCCCTAATTCAAAAAACAATATATAAGGAAATATATTATTCATATAGACATAAATCAAGATCAAAATATTTAAAATATATGTCCATTAACAAAAAATTCAGCACTAAAATCTAGTTAATGTATTATATAACATGTGATTAATTTGACCATTATAATCATAATTACTTTAGAAGATGTGATGAAGGATGTAAAGGAATTTATATAAGTTATGTGGAGGCATAGTAGATACCATCAAAAGTTAAAAAGTATTCCAAACCACTAACACAACCTATGGGATACCAACCATAATGTCAATACCAAATCCCACCCCTGTATACATATATGGAATCTCAAGATCAAAAAATAAACATTACACTAATAATTAAGGATGATACAATGGAAGATTCAAAGGATTAATTAAAGAGAATTTAGTACCAAGGAGATTGAGGATATAACCAAGATAGGGCATTTCATGTATTCTAAAAATTTAGAAAGTTAGGAAAATTAAAAAGGAACTACATTAAAGAGCCAAAAATATAGTGTAGATTCTTCTTTGAGAATGGGACTTATGATTTAATTTCTTACCCCAAAGCCACATAATATTAAAAAATTGTGGGAATAAAAATAAAATAACTTGTTGGAGGTTGTAGCATCCTCTTGTGTTAATAAAAAATCAACCACAAAATATATATTTTAATTAACTTAATAACTCCTTCATAAATCATATGAGCCCATAGCTCAACGACAACCAACTTATAAATCAATTTATGTGCAAAAATGAATACACCTTCATCCATAATTAAGCCTTCTAGACTAATATGGATGTGTTATCGAGTTAGTCCCAATTCATCTTAAGAACACACTAGGCTATAATCTTAGATTTGATGGGTTATGGGTCCACAAGAGGAAACTTAACAAAATGTGTTTGAAATATAATAGAACTTACTACCCCTTTATAAAACCCTAAGTGTTTTCCTCTAATGTGTATGCACCCACTCTCTAAATTGCCTACATATCAACTTAAACTCTCCACATAATCATTAGTAGGTCTATCTTAGATTTCTATAAACCTAGAGAGTGATATAAAATATCTAATCTTCATTAATATTAGGAATAATTTATTATGTTAACATATAATCTTATATAATAGTTACCACCCTTAAGTATTATTCTACGTTAATAACAGTGAATTCCTTCAAATATACATAAAAATATATTTGATCACAATATATTCCACTTCAATTAGTATAAATATTGGGTCATGTCACCTAATATATAATGGAGTGGTTTCATTGTTATGTCTATGTAGCCACAAAACCAAAAAAATTGTTCACCAGCCTAATTTTTATATAAATTAATGCCACCAAAAACCACATCATACTATATATATGATTAAAAGGAGTGGCCACATCACATTATATCATAATGCATCTACATAGTGTCAATTCATTCTCATAGACCTCATTTTAATGCCACCATTTTCCTTGTGGACATGATTTCAATATGATTTTAAATGCACAATGTAATGCATTTTAAAAATTAAACAATGTCACATAGTTCATGAGTGAAAATGGCATCACATTCAAGATGAATGGATCAGTAGGTCCACCAATGTGGCCACAAATTCAATAAATTCAATCACAATAATCCATATTTTTGTAACCTCTGACTATTCATAATACCTTTTTAAAAAAAAAAAATAAGAGTCCACATTGCCTCCAAAATAAAAATTTTGCATCATAAATTAAGTCTGATTGTAACCTTATCTTCCTATGTATATCTATGTATTCTCTACACATTAAATTTTTATCTCAATATAGTTAGCTAAGGTCAACAATCATTGTAGATCTTTATTTATATATGACACAATTTAAATTCCATCGCATATGTGTTATCAATAAAATAAGGTTTGAATCAATATTAATGCATGAATTTAAGGCTCCAAGTGTCATGATCATAAATGTATTATGACCTAAAAAACATTGAAAACATTAATTAGACTAGGTATAAATAAAATTAAAATGACTTATCAACTTGCATGGCCCCACCAAACATATTGATGAAAACAATGATCTCATCTATATAGTGTTTCATAATAATATATTAGATTCTATAATTTAACACATACCCAAACCTTTCACACTTATAACTCATTTAGGTCATGCGGGAAGTCCATTATATGTGGCTACATGATGGATGTCATGTAGCTTGATCACAAGTAGCTTGTGGCTTCAGATAAAAGCTAAAGCCAAATGTAAAATAATAAATAATGTTTTATTTCAACATGAATAATAATATTAGATAGGACACCATAACTAATTCAAATATTCTATTATACATATCTAATTATTTTTGATAAATCAATAGGTTTGCACCCAGTGATCTTGCTTAGAGGCTTTCACAAAGAGAGTTTAAGTGGCTCAGATTTCACTCTTTGTGTTTGACCTCTCAATGCACATCTAATTGGAAACCATATTAACAAACATATTATCCTCTAGTATCTTTATCAAAATGTTCTTGGTAATAATAAAAATGCTTTTTTATATAAAGATAATTAAACCTTAAGTCCATAGTTTAATGATGATCACCATGCCATAAATAACTGATTTAAGGTTCATATCTAGTAGTTTTAATTTATCTATATTGTTCATCAGATGGGTTAGAAACTAGGTATAAGGTAATGTAATAGTTATGAATCTCCCAAAAAAGATTCCAAGGGACTGCAAATGTAATTCAAGTGGGCCATATAAATCAATTACAACCAACATTTATGATTTCAAACATAATATATATCCATTATAATTATTATGATCAGGTCTAAAGTTTAATAGGCTGATTATTTAGACATGTTATATGTCTGAGGATTTATAATCTAATGTTGAGGCCAAGGATTAATTTCCATTAGATTTTCTAATTAGACACTGAACATTTTGCTCTAGTGGCTTCAAATCCATTGGGTATTCCCACAACCAAAAGGGAAAGGTCTATATTATTCATAGAATGGGTAACTCATGCCACCTATATTGGTTATATAATTTTTACATTAACACAATACCATTCCTAATGAAAATGAAGTACATATATCTAAGTCTTATTTATTGCATTTATCTACTTTAAGTGATCATGCACATTTTTCATGTAATAAAATGCATTAATTACTAGAAACCATTTACTTGCAGGAGTGTAAGGAAGTCACATTAATTATTTATTTTCCTAATCATTACCACACATCCATTTTTATGAAAATAAAGAAAAAAAATCATAATGAATTATATAAATATGATAATTAACATGTTAATTAATCCTTTCCTAAGCAATCGAGATCAACCAAATAATTGTTTAATCCATTTTTAGATAAATGCAACCATAATAGGATAAAATTGTAGAAAATTCATATTTATTAAGATATATAATAACTAAAAAATATGATTATAACTATAAGAATGTTGCTGATTTATTTCAACTTACTATATATGGAAAAACTAGAAGAATAAGTACTTAGTTTTATTTATTTATTTACAGGTATATGGTAGAATATAGTCATCGACACTAGTCATAATGGGGCTCTAAATGTTTAGATTTGGAAATAGAGTGGCTCCATCTACTAGGATATGTACAAATATTCCTTGACACATGCATAATGTAATCCTATTTTTTGGAGTTTATACTTATCTTGTGTGTTTTTCCTAATCTATGATAGTGTCACATATTGTGCCTATGTCTAATATATATTCCTATATATTAAGATATCTAAAAATCATGTGTGAATAAATATATTTTTATATCCTTTATTCATATGATAAATTTTGAAAATGATACCAAATTGAGTAGGAAAAATAATTAAATGAAATAATTGAGTTGACTTCAGCCACCCCTATGGCTAAGTGTTTCATATGTATCCAAAACTATGAAGAGGGAATTAAATCTAAACCTATTTATCCCACCTAACTAAGTGTGTGAAACACTTTATAATATAAAAAAGCATTATAATCCTATGTATGGCTTTAAATACTTGAAAATTTATGAATTGATCTTTAAAATGGTATTCAAACTTAGCTTGGCTTTATCTTTTAAGTAGTTTCATATTTGGTAGCTTTAGGGAAGTTTTTCTCAATGTGTAGATGTATATCAAGTGATAAGTGAGTGATTTTTATATAATCAATATGCTTAATATTGATATGTTTATATATACAAATTTTTGGGTATCTTCTTCTAGACTTCCATGAAAATTGTATGGGATGAATCTTATGAGCAATTTTAATTTTGGAAACTAACCATTAAATGTGAATGGATAGGTATGATCTAAGTTGATAGGTTTTCGATGGTGAAATTGTCTAAGTGTAGACTTGTCCAAAGAAAAAGAACAATGATATGAGATTAGGAAATAGTCTGAAATGATATTTAGTTATTCAAGAAGATACTATGGAAACCATGTGGAATATAAAAAAAGTAGGGAATGTTAAACCCACATAAGAATGAATGGCTAAAAAATAATGTGAACAAGAGTCATGTATGAAATCATAAGTGAATTATGTTAAAGGCTAATTAAATTAAATGTTTTAAAGTGTCTAATACCAAATATGAATGTTGACATTACCCCACACCCATTTATTCCAGTAATGGAATTGCTATAATAAAAGGATATGATATTATACATGAGGATAACCACAATGGGTGGGCTTAATTAGGTACAGAGTGTTGTGCCTTACTATATGTAAACCTACAATGAAACATGTAGATAGTAGTTTTTACTTATGATATAAATATAAATTAAAATATTTAACATTAATGAAATGGAATATTAAGGAATGAATACACCTATATGCACGTGAACCAAGATGTCTTCTAGAGAATTGTTTTCTAAAAATAATGGATAATGGGGTGATTATTGCCCTTGGAGATACTATTTAAAAACTATGGGATGAGTTGAATATCCACAAAACCTCATTAAAAATAAATAATTTTCTATAATTTAATTCAATAAAAAATTCATCCCCACACAACTCAGATTATTTTATTAATAGATTATACTTTCTAATAAAAATATGAAATGCCTAAAAATATGCACATCTTTTAAATATGGATTACATGATTCAATTTGAATAATTTTTTAGTATGATTTTTTTCAATTTTGTCACATATGCCCTATATATGTTCTCAATCCAATAATTTTCATAATTTGAGTCTAATATATCACAATATATGAAAAAATGTGAACATATGCCTCACATATACCCCCAATCTTACAATCTATGGAATTTGAATAATGTAATCTATGTAATAGTATCATATAATCTATGAAATGTCATTCATAGTCTTATAAATTCATGACATATGCTCTACATATTCCCTTGATCCTATGTCAAACCAGTCATTAGCTAAACAAAACCTATAATAGTTTATGTAAACCTTTACCATTTTGAAGTAATATGTGCCCAAAATCTAGGTGTGCCCAAACTCTGGAATAATTATCTATGATGGATTAGTCTTTAAGATAATCCACATCCAAGATTAGGAGATATTCTAGAAATGATGTTTAGTTATTTAGGTAGAGACTAGGGAAATCATGTGTAATAGTAAAAAAATAGGGAATGTTAAACCCACATATGGATGAGTCACTATATAAAAATGTGAACAATAGTCATGTATGCAAGCATAAGTAAAGTATGTTAAAGGCTACTTAAATTAAAAATTTTAAAGTGTCTAACACCAAATATGAGTATTGAAATTACCCCATGCCCCTTTATTCTAGTAATGAAATTGCTATAAAATAAGGATATAAGATGTTATCTGAGGATAACCATGATGGGTGGGCTTAATTAGGCACTAAGTGTTGTGCTTTGCTACATGAAAATCTGAAATGAAACATGTATACTACAATTTTTAATTATGATATAAATCTAAATTAAAATATTTAATAGTGTGAAATGAAATATCAAGGAATGAATACACCTTTATGAACATGAACCAAAATGTCTTATGGAGACTTGTCTTATAAAAATAATGGATAATGGGGTGATTACTCCCCTTGGAGATGCTATTTAAAAACCATGAGATGAGTTTAATATCCCCCTAAGCCTCACTAAAAATAAATAAGTTCCTACAAGTTAATTTAATAAAAAATACATCCCCACACAACTCAAAATATTTGAGTAATATTCTAATAAATCTATGAAATGCCTAAAAATATACATAAATGTCTTGAATCATATTTTATATATGGAATACATTATTCAATTTGAATAGTTTACAAGTATGATTTTTTTTGAATTTGTCACATATGCCTTGTATATATTCTCAATCCAATAATTTTCATAATTTTATTCCATTCTATCATAATATATCAAAAAATGTAACCCTAATCTTATAATATATGAAATTTGAATCATGTAATCTATGTAACAATATCACATAATGTGTGAAATTCCACTCATAATCCTATCAATTCATGATGTATGTTTTTCATATGACCTTGATCCTATGTCAAACTAATCATAATCTAAACAAAACCTGTAATAGTTACGTAAAACTTTGCCATTTTGAAGTAATATGTGCCAAAAATATGGATGTGTCCAAACTCTAGAACAACTAACTATGATGGCTTAATCTCTAAGATAATCCACTATGTATGCCCCCTTTTTTAGATGAGGAATGTAGTCTATGAATTACTCATTTCAAATGGAGATAAACACATCATGATACATATAAGAATATAAAACACATACTAACATGTGGATAATATGTCATCATAGTAAGAATATATCATTTGAGTGTACATGAAACATGCATCCTAAGGAATAAAAGTGTCATGTTAAGATAGATATAGTAATGATAAAGATAGTGAATACTCAACATAGTAATGATCATCTAAAAAATGGGTGATAACTATGTGTAAAGTGATTTTATGTATCATGGAAATGTAAACAAAAATAATAGTGCATGATAAATACAAAGGCATAAATAAGTTTACAAATAATCCTATATTTATCCACCCATAGAAAATAGAATCACACATTATGTCATGGATGTGATGTACATAATAAAACACACACAATAGTAACCAGTTTCATGCAACATAAGAGTCACACCTAATGAACAATCAAATGTCACACAAAAACATAGTAAAAAACAATGGAAATCAAATCTCATATAGAATCAAATTCAATCTTAAACAAAGAAAGAGTCAGATAATGTAATAAAAAAACAAGCATCACATCATGTAATACACATGAAAATCATTCATGCATATAACAATCAAGGCTAATCTACAAAATCAATGGATGTCATCATCACATATAACAAAATTTAGTATCCAATGAAATAAATTCTTAGTAGTAAGATTCAAAGAAAGTCATGTACAATCAATGTAAAGTATTTCAATATAATAAATGGAAATATAAATATAGAACATGTGTGAATTAGTAATATTTATGCATTGAAATAATATCCCTAATATAGGAAGGTAGCTCCTAGGTCTAGGAATGTCCTACATCTGTGTTTCCATGTCATATAAGGGCATGATGTTCATAGGATTTTTCACAAGTTTTCTCTAAGGTGAAGATAAGAGATAAACTCTTATACCTAACTTCTTTCTGATTACAAAAGGTCTTAGCCAATTTTGTTTGAAATTTCCTTTTGTTTCTTTTTTTTTAATATATTTTTTATTCTATTTTAAAATCAAGTCACCAATTTTAAGTTCATGATTTCATGTTTTCCTATTAAATGCTTTCTTAATGTGATTTTATATACTCTGGGTACTTTATAGCCCATATGTGTCTTTTATTCAACATTTCTAACTCATGTAGTTACTTTTGTTGATAATAATTATCCTTAATAATCCCTTTGAGAGAAACATGTAAGGATGGTATTTCTATCTCTAGAATAAAAACTACTTATGTGTCATAAAATAAATAATAAAGGGTAAACCCAATTGGTGTACGAACACTCATCCTATAAGTCCATAAGGTCTAAACCATATGATTTTTCCAATCTTCACCATGCTTTATATCTACTTTTATTTATATTTTTTCAATTTACTTATTTGTTGTTTTTGTTTACCCATTTCATTGTAGATAATAAGGAGTGGAAATTTTAAGATGAATTTTTTATTTATCACATTATTTCTTAATTGTCTTGTTTTTAAAAGGTGACCCATTATCTGTTATAATAGCTAATGGGATCCTAAATAGAGAAATAATATTTTTCATCAAGAAATTGCATATATCCTTTCTTATATCCAATTACAAAGGTGTCACTTCAAACTATTTTTTAAAGTATTATGTAGTTATAATAGTAAATTTATGACCATTTGATGGTTCTAGATTTATCTTTCCTACTAAATCAAATCCCAAAAAAGGAAATGGATATGATGCTACTAAAGGTTGTAATTATTATGAATGTATGTGATTTAAATTACTGTAGCATAGCATTTGTCACATAGGTTTACATTTTATTGACATTATTTATCCATTTTAGTCCAATATTAACCCATCCTTAATAACTTATAAGGCATTTATTTTTTTCTAAAACTTCCCACACATTCATTGTCATGTACTTCTTATAAATCTAGTTTAATGTTTTATTGGCCAACATCAAATTAAATGTCCATAAAATGAGTGATTAAATAAATATCCTCTAATAATAACATATCTAAGTTCATCTTGTTAAAAAAAATGATTTTCATTCTTTCTAAAATGGTCTAGAGTATTTTATTTATTTTAGAAATTATTGATATCACTATAACATTCTAGATTTATTACATTGCATGTGGTTACAATAACTGATAAAGATACTACATTTACCATCATAAGTTATATTTGATATAACCAACATATATTAAAATTTTCCTTACCAAAATTAATTTCAATGAGTACTAAATAAGTGGCACTAGCTATTGCATCTACATTTTCCATATAGGTATCCTTTCAGTCAAAAATGTATAAACATTTTCCATATAGGTGTTATACCATGTATTTGTATGGGATCAATATTTATTTATTTACTTAATAAACATCTCAAAATTTATTTAAAATTAGTTTTAAGTCCCCACACACTTGAATATATTCTATTTTTATTACATATGTGACATAGAAACCTAGAATCAATGCTTCATATTCTACTATATTATTTGTGCATGAAATTCCTATCTGATATGTAAATGGCATAAGATTTCCTTAAGGATAAATTATAACTATCACTAAATAAACAAGTGAATAAAATTTATATCCATAAAAATACATGGTCTAGGTATTTTCATCAATTATATGTTGTAAGATCATCAATAAAAGTATTATTGATCTATGTTGTGGTAAGTAATGGTGCTACGATTAATTGATCTAAAAGTAATTTTCCTTTTATTTAATTTTGAGACATGAATTTAAATAAAATTTCATAAATATCATCAATCATTTATTTAGACATTGTAAAAAAATATTATTTTGAGATGAGAAACTTTAACATATCCATTTGTGTATGAACATGTCTTTCATTATTGAGCATAAGATGTAAAAATTTATATGCTAAAAAAATAAAAGTTAAACATAGATTATCCATTTATTTTAATTTAATTCATAATAAAATAGTGTAATACTTATGGAATATATCATGTGCTCTCTATAATCATCATTGTATTGTGCCAATAAATCCCCTATGGCAGGATCTGTATAAGAAATGTATAACAATAAAGGTGATCTTGTGTATAGCATGATGATGGATTGATTTATTAGATTTTATTTTATTTTATTAAAAATTTTTTGACATAATTCATCACACTCAAACTTTTTATATTTTTTAAATAAATGTGTGAAAGGTCAAATTTTATCAACTAACTGAACCCCAAAATGTCTTATTTCTTGAATCTTTCCCTATAAATATTGTAACTATTTTAACCCTTTTTATGGAAAAGTGTCCATTTTATATTTTACCTTTTTTGATGTAATTTTATGCCTCATTTAGATATTATACAACCTATTAATTTTCTTGATGTTACCCCAAATACACATTTTGGGAATTTAAGCACACATTACATTTTTGTAGTCATTCAAATATTTGTCATAATTTTGTATCATGATTCTATCAATGTTTACATTTAGAAGGTAAATTATCTACATAATATTATATTTTCTTATCTATATAATAATTAAATATATAATTCATATCTCTATGATAAGTGGCCCCTTCATTCTTCAATTTGGAGGGCATAACCATAAAACAAAATGTTTCCCATGGTTTGTTGGATGATTTTTTTTCTTTGTCTTTGAGATTTATTTTTATTCAATTGTATCCATAAAATCAATACAAAAATGATAACATCTCATAACCAATAGTAAAGTCTATAATAATAGTGATATTTGGTAATGGGAATTATTCTTCGAAGCAAACCTTGTTTAAATCATGGTAATATGTACAAAATCAAATATGTCAATTATGCTTTACAAATGGCACTATATTATAAACCCACTTGTGATAGTCAATAGATTAAATAAACCCTACATCCAATAGTCTCTAAATTTCATATTTAACTTTATATATATATATATATATATATATATATATATATAATTAATTTTGTATGCATTTTTATGATTATTTTTTAATATGTGCATATGAGTAAAATACTATGTTATGCATTTCAACTTTGAGGTAGATTTTAGGCATATATAAGTAATCCCAAGAAAATAAATCTAGTTAATCAAGTAAAACTTGTATAAAATATTTACCTTCATCATATTTTAACATGGTTGTTATAAGTATTGGTCTTGGATATCTATCTATTCCATTATGGAATTCAAATTTTTATTAATCTATCAAATTTGATTTGTCCTCAATACATGGTGTGGTGGGAATAGTCTCTAGGACATCTAATTATACATCACTATTATGTACTTTTCTCTCAAAAAAATATGCATAGAATTTTTTTTTATAAGGAAAATTATTCTTATGATATAATGGATGGAGATCCTCGTATGCCCCCAAGTATTCCAATAGAAAATATTTATTATAAAATTCATTTAATGTGTAAATTTATGGTGAAAAATTATCATCAATGTATTTGAGATGTACTAAATGTAGTGTTGATACAAGAAAAACCTCATGTTAAGTCTCAAACTTTTGTTAAATAAAATTTGTGTAAATATTAAGTTTTTTACTTCCCTTATTATCTGTTGAATTATCTATGTAACCAAGGCCTTTTTTCCCTTTATGTTCAGAAATTATGATGTGACTAATAATACCTTGTTTCCCCAATATTTTTCATGTATATCCCAAAGTTTGAAAATATTTTATTACAAAATCATTTTTATTTAAATATGTTAGTGGTGATGAAAGGGTAATTGGAATTGATACTAGTTTTGGTATATCAATATGAAAAATAGGGTGCCCACACTCCTAAATATAAATATGCATATAAGGTTTAAAATTTTGCATGGTTTGTGTCATTACACAATACTTGAATGGTTATTAATATATAGGACAAGTATATTTACATCCTTGATGACTAAAATTTAGACATGAATGTAAATGTGAATGAACTACATTTATATCATGAATCTAAAGTCTTCCTAAAATAAAATTATAGTTTATATTATTGGGCATGACATGGCATATTATACCTATTATTCTAGGTCCC
>JARHVA010003443.1:60000-132500 GCA_037957365.1 Torreya grandis
CTTTTCTTTTATTATTCATGGATTTTTTTAATTTTGTGAAGGAAATTAAGGTTGCCCATACCTAGCTATGTTTAAACCATGCCAATTCAAATTTTGACTATGAATGTTATGCCTTCTTATCTTTATGATTTGATTGAGTATATGGCTATTAAGAGATGATTCCATGAGTTTAATTATGTTATGCTTGGATAAGCCCATATCGTGGCTGAGTATTATGGTTTCATGTTTTATGCATTTCTCTTTTATCCCTTTAAATGGTCTTGTAAGTCCTTATAGTGGCTTAGTATTATGTGTGCACCTCTTACCTCATCTAAGTACCTGGTTTTTGAAATCCTCCACCAAGATAATGGTTGGGTTGGTAAGGGCCACCAATGGTTTGGCTCATAGGGCTAGTTTTGAGGGGTGTCCCTCTTGCAGTGTTCATCCTTATTCATTATTATACCTAGTATTACATATGGAATCTTGAATCTCACTATACCTATTGACATATGATGTTGGCCTGATGGATTGTAGCTGTCTACTCATTTTATGTGATAATTCATTATATTTAATTATGCAGTTTTATGATATTATTAAGTTGTAATATGAATATTATTTGACATTATTTTATCATTGAGACATTTTGATGGTAGTTTCTTGGTTCATATATATCTAACAAATTATATTTACATCTTTGGTACGTATTTTATTGGTTCTATTTACCATGTGAGTGATAGTATAATTAGAATGCAACATGAGATACTTATCAGTACAATGGAAACGATAATGTCCTTAACCTTGAGTAACATGGAAAAAGAGGGTGTTATCTTATGGTATGCTATAATTAGTTAGAGGTTGTAAATCTCCTTGGTAGGAATATGTATATTTGGACTTGGGTTTTATGATGAACTTATATTTGATAATATTCTCTTAATAGGGTATGTTTATCTAGCATGTGAAACTACCAATTATTATGTCATTGGAAGATAGTAGATATCCTTAACTATAGTGTTATTACTAGACACATGGTCTTAATATGGTATCATGTTTATAACACTATGCTAAAATTAATCAAATGGAAAATTATATCTCTTTAATGTTGATAGTTATGTTATAGCCAGTTCATGTTAGAGATGGTTGTTACACCTGTAGATATCACCCTAATGGAAGTGGAAACAAGTTATATTAGATCTTGTTGATTTATATTACTTATAACATACAAGGAATTTGTAAAGAATTGATGATGATCAATTGTATGACCTAGAAGCAATCTATTAATGTTAAATGTCTTGAATAATAAACAAGATTCAATGAGTGTAAAAACATGTTCTTATGGAATAGTTATGATTACCCATGGTGTGAACAATGGGGACACCCTTAGGTATTGTATTATTTAATTGATGTGGATAATTAAGTTCCTTATTAGTCATTTAATTTTGATGTAAATCTTATGGTCTATTAGGGAAAACAAATTATTTAATTAGTGATTTAATATTATTCCACTTGACTCAATAATGAATGGAAAGTGGACTTACCTAATGGATTATGAAACCTTGTACCTTTTAATTCTTATGTGACTCCTTTGAATTGTTTGTAATACCATTTAAGAGGCCTAGTTATATATTTTTTTAAAATGAAGTAAGCCAGATTGATGATTTTTGTATGAGGACCCTTACTATACATTATGGATTATACCATTAATGGTGATTATAGCAATTTGGATATATGGCATGTGTTCTAAAGGGATAATAATTCAGATGTTTATTATGTAACTCTTGATTTATGTAAGATGGTTATGTTTTCATTAATGCTTTTATGAGAATAGATAATCATTGGTTATATTAGATATGTGTGTGCTTAAAATTTAATCTTACCCTTGACATTAAACTCTTGAAATACCATCTATGTGTTCATTAAATTAATAAAGGATCCCAGAATGGGGATGAGTATTTAATAAGCAATGAAAACCTTAATGATTTATTTTGGGTATATGATTGAATAACCCTCCTTGATAATGAGTTCCTAATTCATAAATTCCGTTAACAATAGAAGAAGTCATTACCTAGGACTAATTAAATAATGAACTTGTTTGGTCATATGCATGTCATTGGAATGGCTTAAATACATTTGGTTACTTAATAATAGGGTAGGATAACTTAAAGGATAATTAAGCCACATTTATGTGTGAGACTCTTATGTTTGGCTCATGGGATGGTGATCCTATAGCTTGAAGAGTAACCATTTCCCCAATGACAATTATATACTTAGTCTTTGGGGTACTGGTTATGAGTTGCATGTACTTCTTGTAGAGTTTTTGAGTCCTATTACACCACATTAATTTATGTAGTGGGATATTTTGATGTTTTGTGTGTACTTTGGTTGATAACTTCAAAAAAAATTGGGGTTGTTTTATCTGGTATCAAACCCTGTGCTTTAGAGGTTTTGGATGAGTTTTTACTCATTGCACTAATGTTTGTCATGTGCTTAAAAAGTTGTTGAAATTTTGTGTGGTTGTGCATATCCTTTTAAGGGATTGTGTTTACATAATGCACTTTATGTGGCTAGAATTATAGCTAGTGGAGGTGTGCCTATCCTTATGGAGGCTTATTTTGCCAATGTGCATGCATATGTCTTATGATAGATGAATGCCACATATATGTCTATATAATCATGATATGACTAAATTAGAAACCTTGTACTTAGTATGCATACTAAACCATGGATGGAGTTATATGCCTATTATAGACTACTATATTTATTATTTACTTTAGGAGGTTATGATGTGGCCCTTATAAATCACTTAACCTCTTAGATGAGTTGAATAATTCTTTGTTTATACAAGCTTGAATTGTTGTAAAGTTCTTGTATTACAGGATATGTGTATGTATGAAAAAATAGGTAAATTTCCGTGAGTGATTTTGTGATGCTTACCTATAGCTTTGGTTGGGTTAACCCTTCCCACATCAGTTGCATTGGGCAAGTGTCACTAGTCAACCATTGACTTGTATGGGCATGTCAATGGAAGAATGGTGATCATTTATTCGTCTTAGAATTAGGGAAATGATGTTTGGTATCTATTATTGACTTGTATGGATTATTAACCTTGAGAAGATTAAGGGTTAAACTCAAACCTAGAGAGTTGTGTAGGGTGAGGGTGTCAAATTTACTTAGACAAGTCAGTAAGGATTGGGATCTTTGCTTTGAGGGAAATTCTTGAGTTATATTAAGGGCTTGGTCTTATCTATGTATTTGGTCTCTTTGAGTTAGATAGAGGATCATGTGGCTTTGTAACTCCAAAGGTTCGAGAATAAATATGTGTGTAGGGATGTTTATTTTTCCCATTTGACAACTTTGGGTTGTTTTGATCATAGATGTGTTTACATTGGTGATGGTTATTTGATCATGGATAGGTTGATTTTCATGAGATTGTCATGATGAGAATGTATATGTTATATCCATGGAGATGTTTATTTGATTATGGCTAAGTTAAGCATCCATGAGAATGTTTAAGGGAAATTTAGGTTATGTTTTAATACCCATGGAATGTCTATTATGATATAGATATGCCCTACATCCATGAGTATGTGTATTGCAAGTTCAATTGAACTTGTTGATTATGGAAATGGTAATTTCCATGGTAGTATTTTAACATTCACCCCATACCTTATCTAAGTCCACCCTTTCCCAAAAGTGTTGTTGCATCAAAGCAAGCATTACTATTTAACCTTTGACTTGTTGGATAAAGTAAACTAGAAGAATAGCGATGTAAGCTTGTTGTTGGAACCATGAGATAATGCCTTAGTGGTTATTGATAGTTTACATTGGCAAGCTATCCAATGATGTTGAGGTGTAATATCTTAGGAGGTTTAGGGGTGCATCTTGAACTTGGAGGGTCTAGTGGGTGAGTGTGACTGACTTGTTTGGGTAAGTTGGAGAGTTTTTGGGATATCTTATTGCTACCCATTAGCATGATTCATCTATCCATGACACATGAATATTGTTAGTAGATATTCATAAACTCATGGAGATAGATTTTATGGCTTTTTTGGAATACAACCTTCCTTGAAAAAAGGTGATCATTATTTGAGATCCCTGGGACTGATTATGTGTATTTCATGATGGTTATTTGGTGTCATTTGGATGACATTTAGACATTGGGTGACCTAATGGGAGTTATGGACCCTTGTGCTTCACCATCATGTGTATTGATTGTTGTCATGTTAAAGTACCTTGGCATAATTATTAGAACACCTAAGTCATGTATGTGTGACCTATTATCATATGACTCCTTGTATTTCAACTATTATGTTTTATGTGATTATTACTTTTCATTGATCTTGCTATATCATGTAAAATAGCGTCTTTATTATACTTGTGCATGTAGTTAACCTTGTGGTTTTTCACTTTATCTTCTTGATATTAGCATTTTTATATGAGAATTTTGCATACCTAGTTGTATGTTGTTAATTTTTGAATGTGTGTTTAATTTCAAAATTGCTTGTGTAAAGTAATCCCCCACTTTTGAAAACAATCATGTGAACCTTACATTGATCTATGTTTTAAAATTATTGTAGGAATATTTTATGTACATGTCTTTGAATAAAAGTGATTTGTGTTGTTAACATATTTGGTATGTGGTAATATGTTCATACACCACTTTTGTGAAGTGTTTTTCTTTTTGAAACCAACTTCTATTTGAAATTGCCAAGGTACAATGTTGTATTATGTTGTGTGATCCCACATCACTACTCTAGCATTGAGTTATGCTACAAGTAGGAGGTTTAGGGTGAAGTGAACACTATATCTAATATGAGTAGATAAAGTTTAGGCTAGGGAGTGGAGTCTCACATAGGATGAAAACCCACTTCTCTTCTTTTCACAAACTAGCCACTTGATTCATTTAGGTTGTCTACCATGAGTGCCACAGGATAGTCATGGGATCTTCATGCATAATGGTTGCCTCTTAGATTGTGTGTTTCTTCAAATACCTCTTTGAGGTTGTTTTACAAACAACCTTGTGAAATTTATCTATGTAGCCTTGTAAAAGCACTATTTGGTCCTGGAAATTGAACTTTATGAAAAAAATCAGCAAGACTGAACTTGCTGAAAATCAAGTACATGTTGATTGGTAAAGTCAAGTGTGCTATTAAATAGGTAATGATTGAATTACCTAAGAAGAATATTTTGGTATGAATATTCTAAGTTCATGACATGTGTTAACTGGTAAGTGAAACCATGTTGTGTATGAGGTATTACTGTATATATACTTGATACTATTTTTTTATTAATATACATAATTTTTATTGTTTAAGCATGCCTGAAATGCATGCTAATATTATGCTTGGGTGGAAAAATGTTAAGTCTTGATCAGGCAGATTTTATTATTTTTCTATGTGGACATGAGGTAAGTGCAATGAGATGGTGGGATTATAAACCCTGTAACCATTGTACAAGTTTGTGTGTGTGGTGGAGAACATGTTGTAAGCCTTTGGATTACATGTGATGCCTGGTATGGCTTCTCCATTGTTCAACATGGTTGGTGTGGGATATTGTACTAACCTTTGAATGGTTGATGATGTAGTGGATTAACCATAACAATAAGTATTACTTCCATTGTGATATGACATTCTATGATGAATGCTCTTGGAATTATGCATGTGAGATAATGTTTTTTGGAAGATTTACACTATTGATATATTTTTTGGTTGAAATCTAGTAGGATTGGATGATTTTATGATTATTAACCCTATATTTTAGATCTATATGTGTTGACACAATTGACATTAACCCTAGTTAATTTGAATATTTAGATTGTTAATCTGGCTTAGACATCAATTTTTGACTTAAGTTTCCTTAGCTACATGTTCTTGCTTGGAAGTGTTATTAGTGACCTTATTGGGAGATGTATTAAGGAATGTGTGACCCATTATGTTTTGGGACACTATGGGCACATGATACTTGTGACTGCCTTTTTCAATGGATAGAATGGTTAATTTTTATGGTGTTGTATTAGAATTAATAGTTGTTATCTTGGAATTTTATGGTCTCTTATAGGCATTTGGGGTTCAATAAACCTATTTTAGCTTATTCTTAGTAGTTTTTGATGGCCTTTTTAAGGCATGAGAGTAGAAAAGTTCTAGCCAATTTATGAGATTTGATGGAATGTTTTGCTATGATGGTGTTGTATAAGCACTACTTTTCCCCTTTAGTATTGTGAAGGACATGTGAAGATGGGAATGAGGCCATTAATTATCCTAACACATGTGATAATGTGGCTATCCTAATGAAAGTAATTATGAATGTCAGTGATATATGGATAAGACATTTACACCATGCAATGGGTAGAGAGATTGTGTAGCAGTAGTGATTGGTTTTGTTAGATGTTTTCTAATAATTTTTGCTTGACTATTGATGGTCATCAGGATGGCTCTTCTCTAAGGGGGGAGGATGTCATGAATTGACCATATGGCCCCTTTTGGATATTAGACTAAAGCCTACCTTATCATGTTTTGATAGAACTTGGACAAATTATTGTTGATGTTGGTCTTGTTTTCAAATGGTTGTGATGCAAGTACCTCAAATAGCCGAGGTGATATGTTATGTTGCGATTGATGCTCATTATGGATTCATTATATCTTGATATGCATATTGATTATGTTAGGTTCATTTTATCTTGTTATATGCATAAGTTTATTTAGTTAATTGCATTGCTATATATTAATTATATATTATGTTTTATGTGATTAACATTGATCACTTTCATAGCTATTGATTATGTCTCATAGGACATGCATGGGTTTATGCTTACCAAGACTAACTCTTGCCCTTCTCAACTATAGTTGATTATAATTGATTTATCATTTCATGTCTAATGATTCATGTTAAGTTATTATTATCATATTGATAGTGTTTAGGTACTACTAATTCCTATTTGGTAGATGTAGGTACCAGGCTATGAGTTAGGCTTAACATTAGGTTTGGACATCTCGAGTATATCCATGGGCGATTGAGAAATTGATATGTCACTTTGACATGTATAACATGTGCTATATAATATTGAGCCACCTTCATCTACATTATTTTATGTTATTGATTTTCAATGTATTGTTCATGCCTTTATATAAATATGTATGTTTTATTATTGTTCCCCATTGGGTTTATCGGGTTTTGACACCGTTGATTTTCTTGCTTGTCCCTTGTTGTTGGGGGTGAAACCATCATGTTTGGTCATCCTTGTTGGGTGTCATGGACAATTATTTGTAATCTATCTGACTAGTTGTTTTTTATCTAGGTTGGTATGGGTTCATCAAGACCCGTGTGGGTCTTTTGGCCCTTTTTAATGCCTTAAATCCTCCTTTATGGGCACAATAAACTCTCTTCGACCTAGGGAATTATTGATTGTTTTTATTATCAACTCTTTTATGTTTTTGGATCAATATTATGATTTTGATGATCTATATTATTTAATGATTTTATTTATTATCATTAGTTTAAGTGAATTGATGGTTATTTTTATCAGGTTAATTATTTGATTATGATTTTATTGATTAATCATTTTAATGATTTTTTTCTCTATATATTTTAATTTTTTCATTATCATTTATATTAACTAATTATGTTATTTTATTTAATGTATTACTTAATAATTTTATTGTTTAGTATGTATTTAATGAATTTTATTTATTTTTAATTATTTTCTTATGACTCCATTGAATTATGAAAGGGATAGGGGTTATCATTATTATTATATTATATTATATTATATTTTATATATATTCTTTTCTAAGTGTCTTACTTTGAAATCCTATTAGATTATATATATATATATACATATATATATATACATATATATATACATATATATATACACACACATATATATATACACATATATATATACACATATATATATGTATATATATGTATAATACACATATATATATACACATATATATATGTATATATATATATATGTATAATACATATATATATATACATATATATATACATATATATGTATGTATATATATATATATACATATACATATATATATATATATGTATATATACATATATATGTATATATATATATACATATATATATATACATATATATGTATACATATATATATGTATACATATATATATGTATACATATATATATGTATATATATATGTATACATATATATGTATACATACATATATATATATATATATATATATATATATATATGAGTGAGGGGTGTGTCGTGTGGACCAAGATGAGGTGGGAGGATGGAAAGGAGAGGTAGATAGTTGGCATGGGGCAAAAATAATGTAGGGAGTAATGTTGACTTGGGGAAACAAGGGAAAAACACAAAAGAGGGAAGGAGGTGGAGAGTGTGGTAGGAGGAAAATAAATGTAGGAATGAGAGGGAAGAAGAAAAGGAATATGGGTATAGTGAAGAAAAAGGGTTGTGTGGAGATGATGATGTTGGAGGAGACTTAGGGGAAGTTGTTTGGGTAAAAATTATTACGTTTAGGACTGTCAAAAATTCTAGAAAGCGTTTCTCCATATTTAATTTGATCAATACAAGTTGATTTGGGTGATCTATAGCTGTTAGTTAACCATGGGAAAATTAAGAGGACTTCAAACTTTTTATGAAGCCATGAGACTTCTCAACAACCCTGTAAGCTATGAAATCAATCAATTTCCTTACTTGACTAGGATTCAATTGTATGATGTGCATTCTTGATGATTGTGAAATTTGGGTGCATTTTGTTCACAAAAATAATGGTTGTGCATTTTATGAATTCATGGTTTTGTTATCGATGGATGGTTTGGATTACCTTTAACATAAACCTTAACATCCAGGAGTTGGATTTACCTTGTCATTTCCATTTTTATCTAATGGAAATCCCACAATACTAAATTTATGTTGTTACCCCTATTAATTATGCTAGGTGTGTTTTATATACCTAAAAACTGAAGGTTATGCAAATGTTTAAATGTTGCATTATTGTTGAAATGATTTGACTCTTAGATCACTCCCCTTATCTATTTGGAATATTTATGATCTAAAAAAGAATGTTTTAAAAGGCATGCTCGATGGTATTATTTTCATTTAGAACCATTGGTTATTGTGAAGAGGTGTTAGGGGTTCATTATGAAGTCATGGGACTTCATGATGAACTCACAACCCTCAATTCGATTTTCTTTCCTTTTGAACATGCTAGGTCTCCATTCAAATTGCTCAAGATTACTCATAAATTTGTCTTTGAAACACTAGTTAATCCTATGTTGGGCTACATACAACTAGTTATGGGGTTTTAGAATTTAACAAAGCTAAATTTGAGCTGTGTTTCTCTCTTACTGCCATTGTGTGGAAGTTGTTACCAATTTGGTTTAATGACATATTTTAAAAACCATGAAAGGCATGTATTAAATGGCTATCATGAATGGTAAATTTATTATAAAACATCAAGTTAATTGAATGCCTTGGTTTAAATCCATCAATTATTCAAAGTCCAAGAATGCCTTGGTTTGTGTTGTGGTTTTTCCTCAACTAGTTGGGTTGAAGAATTACTAGCCATGGTTATTGATTGGGTTACTTCCATTTTGGGTAAATGAGGTCTTTTCTTTTCTTGTTCAGTGATCTATTGAATTTTTTGAAGGAAATTAAGGATGCCCATACTTGGATATGTTTAGACCAAGCTAATTTAAATTATAACTATGAATGTTATGCCTTCCCATCTTTATGACTTGATTGAGTATATGGATATTGAGAGATAGTTCCATGAGTTTAATTATGTTACACTTAGATAAGCCCATGTCATGGATGATTTTTATGGTTTCATGCTTTTTTCATTGCTCTTTTGTACCTGTAGATGATCTTGTAAGTCCTTTTGGTGGCTCAATATTATGTGTGAACCTCTTACCTTACCCGATTACCTGATTGCCAAAACCCTCCACTAAGCTGATGGTTGGGGTGGTAAGGGCCAATGATGGTTGGGATCATAGGGTTGGTTTTGAGGGGTGTCCCTCTCAAACTATTAATCATTATTTATTATTATACTTGGTATTTCATATGGAGGCTTTAATCTCACCATACCTATTGACATGTGATGTTGGATAGATGGATTGTAGTTGTCTATTCATTTTATGTGATAGTTCATCTTATTTCATTATGTAATTTTATGATATTGTTAAGTTGTAATATGAACATTATTGGACACTATGTTGTCATTGAGGCATTTTGATGGTAGATGCTTGGTTCATGTATATCTAAAAAATTATATTTGCATCTTTGGTACATATTGTATTAGTTCTATCTACCATGTGAGTAATAGTATAATTAGAATGCATCATGAGATTCTTGAACTTCATATGGTGTTGTATGTGCATGAGTAAGGAATATACTTGTTCATTTTATGTTAGCATAAAAGAGTAAAAATGTTATTATTGGTACAACAGAAACTATAATGTCCTTAAACTTGAATTACATGGAACAAGAGGGTGTTATCTTATGGTATGCTAGAATCAGTTAGAGGTTGTAAATCTCCTTGGTAGGAATATGTATATTTTCACTTGGGTTTTATGATGAAATTATATTTGGTGATATTCTCATAATATAGTATGTTTATCTAACATGTGAAACTACCAATTGTTATGTCATTAAAATGATGATAGAAGATATCCTTAGTTGTAGAATTATTACTAGACACATGGTCTTAACATGGCTTCATGTTTATAACACTATGATGAAATTAATCAAGTTGTAAATTATATCTCTTGTCAAGTTAATAGTTATGTTATATCCAATACATGTTGGAGATGGTTGTTACACTTATGGATAGCACCCTAATGGAAGTGGAAATAAGTCATATTAGTTCTTGTTGATATATATTACATATAACATACAAGGACCTTAAAAAGAGTTGATGATAATAAATTATATGGCCTATAAGAAATATAATAACATTAAATGTATTGAATAATAAAGAGGATTCAATGAATGTACAAACATGTTTTTATGGAATAGTTATAATTGTCCATGGTGTGAACAATGGGAAACCCTTAAGTATTATATTATTTAATTGTTGTGGATGATTAAGGCCATTATTTGTCATCTAATATTGATGTAAACATTATGATCCATTAGGGAAAACAAATAATTCTTAGTGATTTAATATTATTCCACTTGACTCAATAATAAATGGCAAGTGGACTTACCTAATGGATTACGAAACCTTATACCTTTTACTTCTTATTCCACTCCTTTGAATTAGTTATAATACCATTGATGAGTCCTACTTCTATTTATTTATCAATGAAGTGAGTTAGATTGATCAATTTTGTATGAGGACCCATATTATACATTATAGATTATACCATTAATGGTGATTATAATGATTTGGATATATGGCATGTTTTCTAAAGGGTTAATAATTTAGATGTTTATTTTGAAAATCTTGATTTATTCCAGATGGTTATATTAGATATGTGTATGCTTCAAATTTAATCTTAGCCTTAAAATTGAACTCTTGGAATATCATGTATATGTTTATTAAAGAAATAAAGTATCTTAGAATGGGTATGAGGATTTAATAAGAAATGAAAAACTTAATTAATTATTTTGGGTATATGATTAAATATCCCACCTTGATAATGTGTTCCTAAATCATAAATTCCCTTAACAATTGCATAAGTCATTGACTAGGACTAATTAAATAATGAACTTGTATGGTCATACACATGCCATTGGAATGGTGCAAATAACTTTCATTAATTAATAACAAGGTAGGATAACTTAAGGGATAATTAAGCTACATTTAAGTGTGAGACTCTTATGGTTGGTTCATAGGATGGTGATCATATAGCTTGAGGAGTAACTATTTACCCAATGCTAATTATATGCTTAGTCATTAGGGTGTTGGTTGTGAGTTGCCTATAATTCTTATAGAATAATTGAGTCTTATTGTACCACATTAGTTTATGCAGTGGGATCTTTCGATGTTTCATGTGTACTTTGATTGATAACTTCAAAAAAAATTGGGTTTGTTTCAGATTAATTAGGATGAATAGTTTTTCAAATTTTAATAGTCACATCACTTTACATTAATTTAATTAACCTTTGTTAATTAACCTAATCTTCCTCTAATAGAAAATTCCATAGATTTTAAAGTTTCCTTTTTTTCTTAGTTCATTAATTAAATTATTCCTTCAGTCACATGGCAATCGGATTCAAATATTTGGAATCATGACACCACATGGAAAGTTGTCAAGCATTAGCATAAATGCACTAAAATATCATAAAATACAAACCCATGTCTAATTAATGTAGACTTAAACCCCAAATATTAATGGCATTAAATCTCAAAATTAGACTAAATTCTAGCCCCACATCTTGATCTTGATCCAATGGTCTAAATAAATCTTAGAAAGATATAAATACAAGGATCATTTTACATTATAGACAAGATTTTATAGTGAAAAATTACTCTAATTAAATCAAACAAAAACTTCAAACTTTAATCTATTCTTCAGTCAAATCATAAGTATTCAAGGGGGATGTTGCCTGCATGAAGTCGTGACATTAAAAAAATCTCATGCACTACAATCCAAGCACAAACACATCTAGACCAGCTAGAAACTGATATCCATGAGGAAGATAATCATTTTGATGTGATTTTTATTTTATTATAGTCTATAGACCTTGCCCAATCCAAGTACCATGCCTAGGATGTTATGTTGCTTATTATTTTTATGCTTTTTTGCATTCTAACATGAAATAACCTCTTTACAATCATGTGTTTGCATTTGGTATGGTTGATGGGACCAACACACCCCACAATCCTCTTGAGAAAATTCCATCATCTTCTGAATTCAAAATTAGCTCATTTTAAAACTTAGTTTCACTTATTTTCTCCTAAAAAATACAATTTTTCCTATTTCTAAATTTCATTGATAATACTATATGTATCAGTGGGAACACTACCTATGTAACGGTGATATCACTTTTTATATTATTTTATGTCTCAATGTTTTTCAATAAAATGTTAAGATCACTCTATGTATTGATAAAAATGAACTATGTGTTGGTGGGAACACTCTCAAATCCATTTAAACTAAAAATTATGAGATTAAAAACCCTAATGATGGGAATGCCCTGTAAATTGGTGATAATGTGTTACATATAGGTGAAATCAACTTGTTAAAAAATGGGATCGTGAAGGTAAAAATTTCTTCCTATTTTTCCATTTTTAAATTATTATAAATGCCCTGCTTAATGATGATATCACCCTGTTAATCATCAAAATTACCAATTTCATGTTTATTTTTTATTCTCTTAGTAGAACAATGGGATCATCTTGCTAAATGGTGGGATCACCCTAATAAATGGAAAGATCACATTATGTTTCTTTCCCATGAGATAAACAAACAATTTTACAAATTCCTATGTTTTCCAAAGATCACAAGTGAAAATCTTAAACTTGTTTATTTTAGGACTGCTTGATAAATATGTAGTTTTTATATAACAAACACTTTCTAAGAAATATCTTTTAGTGCACTTAAAAAGAACCAAAATTTTCATTTGGTTTTATAAAAATATTTTTTTAGTTTCTTTCATTAATTATATTTTTAATTTTATTTATTTCTTATAGTCTATCATACTTAATGTTCTCCCCTTAGCCCTTTTAGGGAGCCTAGGTGACCAAAAACACATAAATTATTTTTATCATATTTTTATTCTTTGTTGACTATGTGGGGAAGATTTCATCTCCTTATTGTGAGTTATTAGGGTGAAAATTTTGGGGTTTCATTTCCTAGAATACATGCTAAACCCATACATCTAATATAGGATATACATTGAGGATAGTTATTGTTAAGAGCATAGAGAAATTACTTATAAAGGGTTTCATGACAACAAGGGTTTTAAACCTAATGCTATGTTATCATACCTCACCCTCAGAGTTCAGATATCTGGTAGAACTTCATTTAGACCTTTATGGTTGAAGTGGTCATGGAGAGGCTAGACCTTCTTGCAAATTTCACATTATTTGTTCTTCTTTGATGGATTTTGAGCCCCATGTACTTCAAGCTATATCAAGGATCATTTAGAAAAGCCATTTCAAAATTTTATCTTAAGACAATTTTAGCCTAAGACCTTCGATCATGAATAAATTATAGTGTAAGGGAAACCAATTTCCCCCAATACTTCATGATGTACTGCTCGAAGTGAGGGTTAGGTGAAACTAATCTAACACTACTTCAAGTGAGGTAGTTATGTGGACTGTAGTTGTGTTACACACTTGTTATTCCACTAAAGATAGGGCTTATTTTAAATGTGGTTTTTTTATTGTTTTTCATCTCATCCTTATTTTTTGTGACACATATTACACATCAAACAATATATAAGTATCTTAAATCTAAACATTGTCAATATAAACTCATGTGATAAGGCATTACTCTACCCAATTTTAGGGTCATATTTATTCTAATATAATTATTATTTTTCCCATTTTGTATAGTATTTCCTCATTGTACTATTGCATTATCCATTTTAAAACAATCCTAAATTAGGTTCATTTTAATCAATAATGTAATTCTCCTTCAATACCTCAATCAGGGTCATTTTGAATCAAAGACTCTAATTAGAATCCAAAAGTCAAAATGAATTCAATTAAAGTCAAATTTGAAAATTCAACTAAATTTAATTTTTGAAAATTAAAAAAATCAACTTTTAAAAGTTATCTTTTAAAGGTTAACTATAGTCAAATTTTAAAAGTCAGCTAAAGTTAATTTTGAACTCAAGTCAACTTTAAAAGTCAAAATTTGAATCAAATCTAAAGGTTAAATCAAAATCAAGATTTTTTAATATTTTAAGGTCAAATTTAGATTATGGACATTCAAATATCATCCTTTACCCTTAAAATATTTGATTGAAACTTGGAAAACACTTTAAACCAAACATTGTTCTATGTTGATATTCTTCTTTGACAAGTTTAAATCAAAACTTTTACTTTGATAAAAAAATATTCTATAAACACTGTAATATACCACTTGACTTGAAAATGCCTTCCCAAATCCAAAAATCCACTTTTAATTTATAGTTAAAGCATTACATATTTTCAAATCAAATCAATTTACACCTCATATGTTGATTCAACATGAAGATAATTAATTATAAAATGCCTAGATATACAAGAAGTGGGGTCATGTACAACAATAATTCTGAGGGGAAATGGTTTTATGATCCATTTAGGTCTTTCCATGATAATTAAAACAAAGAAGAAGAGGTACATCAACCTGTATATGAGGATATGCCACCCATAATAGATGAAGTGTGAATAAAGGGGACACTTCTGAAATCAACTTCCACTAATGAACATGTCCTTGTTTTAACCTCTTTCTAAATTTTGGAATCATCAAACAAAGGAAAAGGGAAACTTGTATATCCTACCTAAAATAGTCAATATATTATTACATAATTACAATATATTAGTCAACTTATAGCCTTATTGGATGTTACCCTAGAATCTACTTCTTTAAATAATCCCCCATTTATGGATGAAAATTTGACCATTGAGAAACAAAATCAAGATACACTAGCCTATATTCCACCCAATGCAAATCCATTTACGACTCCTAAAATAACTCCTCCCTTGGATCCATTACTTCAAGATAATAGTAATCCACCACAAGTGTTTCCTAGTCTACATCAAGTCCTTCCTAGATTTCAATAAATTACTTCTATTTCCAAGCCATTTACATCTATTTCAAAACATGTTCCTCTGAAATCCCAAAAACTCTCTCCTATTTCTAAACAAATTCCATCCTCTAATTTGTAATAGTAAGTTACTAATAATTCTCAACACCTTACTTCTAATTTATAACAATCTCTCCCATTGTATCCCTTATAATATAATATAATAATTTGTCAACAATATTCCATTAAAATAAATCAAGACCAATCCATAACAACAAGTTTCAAATCATCCACTACAATGGGTTGTTGATAATCCCCAACAAATCCCTATTAATCCACAATTCATCTCTTCTAATCAACAAATTCATCATTTTCAAAAAAAAGTCCCTTCACAACATGTTCCTACTTTTCAATAGTAAATTTCATCATATCGGTAGTAAATTCCTCTAACCATTCAATAGTGTGTTGTTAATCCACTTCCCAACACTAGTCAATAGAAAGTACCCTATCAATAGTATAATCTTGACTATAGGGAAAACAACCCTAGTAGCTCATCCTGATGTGCAACCCATTCCAACTTAATTTAAACATAATCTACCCATATATACAAATAAATATAATCCCCCTCTAAAAATTCATCAAATAAACCTCCTCTATCCCAGAATGCTCCCACTCTCAAAGAATTTCAAGAGATAAAGAATGTTGTTCTAGGTCTCCAAGCATGAAATCAAGGTAAGAAGTAAAAATTTGATGAAATATAACCATACCCATTTAATATGATATTTCTTAATGTACCTTTCTTGTCTCATTTTGAGGCATCAAAATTTGACAAATACAAATGAAGGGGTGGTCTTGCACTTAAAGTAATTATTTTTTATGTGTCAAAAAGTAGCCTATAGTAATATCTATCTACTTCACTTGTTTCTACATAGTTTAGGTAGACAAGCCTTAGAATGGTTCCTAAACTTACCTGAGGAATCCATCATCACCTTTCATGAATTATAAAAATTTGTAAATCACTTCTCCTACAACATAGAGCATGAGTTGACCATAGTTGACTTATGCAATGCTAAGCAGTGTGGTGGGGAAATTTTATGATCTTACCTACAATGAAGGATAACTTTGGATTATCACTTCTCTCACAATCTTAAAAATAAATAACTATCAACTATATTCACTTATAATATTAGTTCATAGGTGGTTCATAACTTGAGACTCAATTATGTTGATACATTTTAGGAGATTATCAATAAAGGAGTTTAGATTGAAAAGGCACTTATAGATAAAAGCCTAGTTAATTTTTTTCTCAAAATTAGGCACAGGCTCAAGCTCCACTATAAGCACAAAAAATTACATTTGATAATCACAAAGAATTTAACATAAATAAGAATGGGGTGGGTAATAGAGTAACCAAATCATGACATGTGCAAATGGTGAAACCACCACATATTCACAATGTTCCTTCTATTACATTACAAATACCACCTCCATGAAAGAATCAATATAAAAAAAAATCTTCAGTGACCTTAGTGAACCTATTGAGGCAAGATTTTAGAAAATAGTTTTTGCTAGCATGATTATTTATCCTAACACAAATCCTTTTATAAAAGACCATCCAAAACCTCAATGGTATAGAGATAATGAATATTGTGATTACCATCATGTAAAGGGCATGAATTCATAGGTCATTTAATTAAGACACTTCATTCAATATCTCCTTGAGTGGGTGACATTGAGTTAGATAACATTGCTTCTACTTCTAATCAAAATATGGGTATTTACAAGGACCCATTTTTGAAGCATAACTTTAATAATCAGTGACAACCCTATAATCATAAATAAGATCTAAATCAAAATCAAAATTAGACTCAAGGAAATCATAATCAAGGTCAATATTCCCAAGCCAATAAAATTAGCTACCATGATGTCTTATATAACTAAAATAATATTTTAGGTCATATTAGTAACAACCATGTAACTAATATTAATATTAATACACATCAATGTTTTAACATACCGTAGAGTGTTACCCCATTTATTTTAGGATCTCTTCCTTCATATCTTAGTGGATTAAATTAATACTTCACCAACTAGAAATTATGTTATTATTAATCAACATCTAAAGGTTATGCTTCAATTTCCTTCACCTTCCTCTAAAAATAATCTTGATCAAGGATTTTTCCCTTATAAATCCAAACTTTCTCCTTCTTCTATTGAAAAAAAGTATAATCTTGGTGAATAATTAAATAAGAATCTTACACATTTATATTTTAGCTCTCTTGCGTACATCATAAGACTATATTAAATGATATTATTAAACAATCCAAAATACCAAATGACATTGAACTTACTACCTTTCAAGCACTTATGGGGAATATATCCCTAGGTCAATAGATTAGGTTTGATCAAAACAACATGTCATCCCTTAGTCCCCTCCCCTATGAAACAACCCTTTACACATTGAATCCATCATTTCTTTCCACAAGATTAAGTGGGTTCTCATAGATAATGGTTTAGTCCTAAATATAGCCTGACTGAAATTGATAAAATATGTGGGGTATACTTCAAAATAGTTTCATCCATACACCATTACTATTAATTTGTATCATAATGCATAAAGAGACTCATAGAGAACTATTTGTCTACCTATCATTGTTGGGCTTATTACCCATGATACCCTCTACCATGTCCTAAACATTAAAATTCATTATGCATTACTTCTTAGACATCCTTAGATCCATGAATTATGCATAGTACCTTCCAAATTACAGCAATGCTTGAGAATGCCCCATTCTAGAATAGAGGTCACTGTTCATGGAAACTTACAACTAAATCAATATTACAAATACTTGAAAGCCAAATACAGTCAATACAAATATTATATTATAAAAAATAATTCACCTAAAAATGATAAGATTAAATCTCTTGAAACTTTTAAATCTAATTATATTGATCTTAGTGACATTTGCTCCACTTCTGCTACTCCACCTTCCATATTTCTACCCACTCTACTATTGAAGATAAAGGTCTTGGCACCTAAAAAATTAAAGAAGCATTCCAAATTGATAAATTTCTAAAATAATTTAAATCTCATAATAGGCCCAAGATATAATGGCACAATAATATATACTTTCATCCCTAGATACCCCCTTTATTCATAAAAAGGAGGCCACTAACTCTTGAATAAAATAGTAGCTTAGGCAATTCTTGGCTATAAAATGATGATAATTTTTCCTCATATTTTCAGAGTGATAAGTATCCTATCCCTAATTGGATCATGTAACATCATGAATACAAATTAAAAGGATTGGATATAAAGTAATAAATCAGTATTGATCTAATATTTTTAACCAAACACAAAGGTACTCGAGGTATCAGATACAATCCACTTGGAGATGGCCCCTTCAATTTTGAGAGAGACATTACTTTAGAATATAATGAAGATGATATAAATAGTGATGAAGAGTCCTATTATATTATCTATGATTCAATCTCTAATACCAAATTTTCTATACCAATTTTATTCTTGCTATCACAACCTATTATAATTTCCCTCCTTCCCTTCATTACCCTAAATTAATCAATTGGGACCAAATATATTATATTATACCATTGGATGATTTCCAAAATGATGAAACACATTAAAAGTTTTAGGTCTTAGATATGGTTTACCAATTGAAGACCATAATTGAGACTTTGAGATCACTTTGGACCTTGTATCCTACTTTAGAGAGCAGGTGAACTTCCTAGGTTAAAACAAAAAACAAAATCAAACATTTAGGTCCATTAGTGAAAATCTCTCTGGTGTGATTTTATACAAGGTAAAAAGTAAATAAAAATTTAAGTCCCTTGGTGAAAAATATTTTAGGCACTAATTGATGGGGAATTTTACTTTCATCCTCAAGAAGCTCAAAGTCCTAAGAGTTTGTACCTTACCTTTAGATTAGATATTAGACTAGAAGAACAATGGTTATTTGCTCAGTTGGTTCAAGATTTCTTAAAAAAATTTGTTTAGTGGCCATTACTTGACATGGTCAATTTAGACTCTTCTTACATTGGTGGGATAGATGTCCTAAAATTTGATAAACATGATCCATTTCCCTTGGTACCTAATTTTTTAGAAGATAGTTTTACACTGTTATTGGAAGACAACACTAAGGTCTATATTGGTACAATAAATGTACACAAAATGGTTAAACTTGGTGTTTACCTCACTATAGAGAAACATTATTTAATCATTTTCATTCTCAAATATTTCATTGACATATTCACATGGTCTTATATTAACATTACTGGGTTCTTTCCATATTCAGTCATACACCATCTTAGTGTACACCTAGATGATAAAAATTTAAACATAAATTATGGAAGATGCATTTATGCATTGAATTATAGTTAAGAAAGAGTTGGAAAAACTCTTGGGAGTCAGTTTCATTTACCTAATTTATTACTTAGAATAGTTATCTAATATTGTTTTAGTTAGTATAAAACTAGAAGACATTTGTATCTACATAGTCTTCAAGTATATTAATGAAGCATGCCCAAAGGATGACTTTCCATTTCCCAAAATATATATGATTGTGGATTAAATTAGAGGGTATGAAATTTTATCCCTTATGGATGTACTTTCAAGTTAAAATCATATTAAAATTATGCTAGAGGACCAACGTAAAACAATGTTCAACAGTTTATGGGTGATATTATGTATGCAACAAATTAAGATGGATCTATAACTTATCCTAATTAGTGGATTCCAAAATCAAAGAAGGTAATCATACCAAATAATTCATTACATAGCTATTTATATTGGTACAATACTAATTTAGATTCATTAAACCTAACTAAGGGATATCTTGCTACAAAACACCAGAGGAGACGGTTCTAAATCCTCTAAGAAAATGATATTATGTAATAATCCTAACTAGGCCTATTATACATAAAATAAATCTAATTTTGTGCTCACTAAAGACTATGGCACAAAGGGGGCTAGTTAAACAAATAAAACATGTAAAGATAACTCTACTCAATTCAATGCAAAGATAAACTAAGCAAGGAGTAAAACATTCATCCTATTACCTTGTGTAATATATACCTACCCAATGAAAGAGTAAAAGTTAAGAATACTTACCTTGAATTAAACCTACCTTCCCTCAATCTCTCCCTTGGACAATGGTGCTTTGTGTATACACAATATTTTTTAAAAACTTTATTTATTACTAATGCTTTCTCTTTTGTATGAACCCATCAAATCTCAATCTCTTTGATTACATACCTTAAAGGGTGCACTAGGAAATGAGTTTGGAAGATCTTTGGTGCTTTAAAAGATTTTTTTCCCCTTTAACACCAATTAAAACCAATAAAAAATACTCTTATCTATTTCTATAGGAATTTAAACCCATTTTATATATTTACCTAATCATCTCACCACCAAAAGTATCCCCTAACTAAGTGAAAACCCATTTTTACCATATCTCCTAGTAGGTTGACTAGGTCGAATCCATTCTTGTATTTACCACACATTACAAAGCTATGTCAAATTAAGTAGACATAGATTAAAACCTAAGACTTAATTTCCCACCCAATGAGGTCGACTGGGTTGACTATGTCAACTAAAATCTTGAGAGGGTTTAGGGTCAATCTATGGCTATATATACCCCCTCTCATTTCATTTCTAATAAAGTATCAATCAATTTTACATTATTACTACTTGTAAGTATTTTTACATAATTAATATGAGGTTTCATTGCTTAGGTTTTTTCCCTTAGATAAGGAACACTTATCTTTTGGGATTCTTGGATGCATAGGAGTGCTCTTGTAGCCTAGAACTGATTTATCCTTGTGATCCTTACGAGCCCACAATAACCTCTTGAAAATCACCATTGGCTAAGGGAGAGATTGAGACATGGTGGTTTCACTTCATTAAAGTTAAATATATTCCTATCCCTTCATATTTAGATAAGTAGATATTATATAGTTAATATATATTAGATTGTATCTCTCCTTGATTAGATTATTTCTATGTTATAGATAGGTTTATCTTTGCATGTTTATTATCTTCCCCATTTATGCCACAAGATTTGGTGAGCACTATATTAGTTTACATATGCATTTACTAGATTAAATTATATAGTTTTTTAGTAGATTAACTTGCTTAATATTATTTATAATCATAAGATCTAACTAGAGTTATCACAAGATGGCATTTGAATAGAGGCTTTAGAAACCTCTCATTTTCCATAATGTGATAAAATATACCTTAGTGTAGGTTTAGTGGATCCATTATTGGTCATGACCTTGTTTTAAATGCATTCCTAAGAATATTTTTTAGTTGATTACCTTTTTTGAGATTGAATATTATTGAGTAGGATAAGTTATAAAACTATCTAGTTTTAGTTTCATACATTCTAGCGAATCCAATGTGAATCTAACCCTTGTAGATTTTTAATTTTCTCTTTAAACAACTGAATTGACCCTATCAACCTAGTTAAATATTATGTGCATAGGTTTTTATACTTATTCAACCTAGACATTTGATTCATCTCTATGTGTGGGTTTTGTGTAACTTCATCCAATCGGTCAACTTAGCTAGGCATATTTTATAGGTTTCTAACTACGGTGAACTAGTTAATTTTATTCAATTTATTCTACATAGAATTTCCAGTTTTGGAAAACTAGATCGATCTAATTGATATAGTTTATTTTCCCAAATTTCCACATTTAACTGAATCTATATACTTGACTTCCCATATAACTAATTTTACTATTTGACCCACTCTTTTATAACTATTATATTTGTCTTCATATAAAACTAAGTCAACTAAATTGACTTAATATAGTAAAAATTATATTGTCTCTTAATAAGTGTTTAACTTAGTCTTTTCATCATGCAACATCTACTTGACAATGCTACAAAGCAAAATCAAACTAACATGATGAGTTTCACTAATCCTGATAAATTTTGTTAAACATATTTTTTGGTGACTAACTTAGACCAAATCATTGTCCATGTACCACTATAAATACCAACTATGATACTCCCTATTCCACAACTCTTAACCCTTTATTCATGTAAATAGTAGAAGATGAAAATGACCTTGAATACATAGTTGAAATGATCATCTTCATCAATGAAAATACTCAACATTGAGGTAAGGATCCTATAGTTATCTACAACTTCATGATGGGGCCCCATATTAGATAACCCCACTCACCTTCACCTAGCTTTTACATAGGATTTGGGACAAGTCATTTCACGACTTATTCCACACCTTTTCTTTCTATCATGTCTCCATCTAATACTATGACATCATGTTCTATGTCTTCTTTCACCTCCATGCCATTTTTTTCTACAAACATGGAAGGTGTGAATTTTATTCAATCTATTCTAAACACCCACACTAATACCCATAATACATCCACTATTAGTGACTATAATGCCATTAATGCTTACCAACCACTAATGAATCTCAAACCCTTAATACTTCACATAATAATAATACATCTAATGTTGCTTCTACTATCTAAAGTAACATTCAAACCATTTAATTATTATTACAAACTCTTGACCAAATGGATTATTTTCAAACTAATAATGACAACTAAATGATTCATATGCAAAATCAGTTATTATATATCCAAAACCAACCTCAACCTACTCAGTGGGGAATGCAAAATCCTAATGCACCCCCACCACCACTTAGAGATTCACGTGATAACCTTATACTATAACCCCCACTTATTAACAAAATGATCAACAATAACAAAATGAACCTCTTGTTCCTCAAATTGAAATCATTGACATAAGAGGAATAGTTCCTACTATTGCTCATAATGGATCCACGGATCTGAATTTACATTTGAAAACCTTTATAAATAATTATAAAGATTGGGTTAAACTTAATTCATTTTTTTCTACCAAAATATTAGCTAAAAAATTTTTAGGGTAAGTTTTAGATTGGTATAACCAACTTAAAACTAATTCCATCACTATCTTAGAGGACTTAGTCAATGTTCTAGTCCAAGAATTTAAAACTAGTGATCTTCTAGAAAATAACTTAGCCCACATTATCAATTATAAATAATTAGAATCCAAAATAACACAAGTATTCATTAAACAATGGAAAGTTTTTTCTAAAAAAACTAAGCATAATATGTTAAATGAAAACCTCTTTCACTTATTCACTAATTATTTTCATCCTAAACTATAATATCGTGTTAGAAACCTTTCTCAAAAATCCTTGGAAGAGGCCCTCAACCAAGCTAAATATCAATATTTCCTTATACATCAATTTGAGCCTTCAATATTGCAAAGGGAACTTTAATGTTGGTGAAAGATAAGAATAGACATGCAATGAATGATGGTGTTATGAATACTTATGACTCCATACAAACTATCCAAGACATTACTCTAAATAACTCCATGGAACATAATCCTCGAAATAACAATAATTATCATCTTATCTCGACATTTTAAGGGAATAATATGGATGTACACAAACCTCTTTCCTTAGTATAAATTCAAAAGTGTCTTCCATGACCTTCACCATGAGATCTTTATCCTATGTGCCTTATCAAACACTAGTATGATCCCCATAAATTTTTTTTTGGATTCATGCAATTTGGGGACATTATCATGAAACTTGACACCAATTACAATTTTTTTTATAGATTATCTCCTTGGACACAATTTTGAACATGAATCACTTATACATAAATGTCAACAATATTATGAAATAGCAGCTAAGATTCATGAAACTAAAACCAAAAATGAATCTTTAAATCAATCCAATGTTCACTTAGCTATTTAAAAGGATCCTCTTCCTAACCATCAAGATAACACTAATTAACCTCCTACTACCAACAGTGTTGAAAATACTATAAATCTTAATATTAATGATGAAAATGTTGTCAACATGAATAATAGTTTCTCATATCAATCAATATCTAACCTCAAACTATAACAATTTTCCAAAGTTTTACATTTTTTAGGACTCTTACCCATCCCATCTCATGAAATTGGGGCATGAGGAACCAACAAACAAATGATTATCAACTTCAACAATGCAAATTGACAATATCTCTCATACCATTGATATAAACTCTACTCCCCATAAAACTAAACCACATAAATTAGATACCTCAAAAAAATCCATTGGTATTTATTATAATCAAACATAAGAAATTACCAAAGATACAACCAAATTGCCTAAGATAGCATAAGTACCTTCAATTAGTCAACCCATCTTAACCAAATATACCTTCTCAACATAAATTTCAATACACTTGTAACCTAAATTCAAAGAATATATTACAATATTATGCACCTTTATCCAGTAATTATCTAATGGGTTATGATGAATGGGATCCCATAGCAAAACTTTCACATCTCCTATCATAGATTCCTTTCTTAGAACTTATGAGGACTTCACCTCATCATCATAATCAACTTATGCAATTATTATTTGAAATAAACATCCATCATCCTTCACACATGGGTAAATAAGATACTTTATCAATATTTGAGATAGATTCCTTCAACAATGCAAATAAATGTCTATCCATATTGACCAAACAATGGAAACTTCTCTTTCCCTAAAATTCCATGTCTCTTCCATGATTCTTGATGGGATATTACTTCATGTCGATGATCCACCATTATTCATTAATTTTAAAATATTAAATATCCAAGTTAAATGAGATTTAATCAATGAAGGATCAAGCGCTTGTGTTGCTTCCATTAATTTTATTAAAAAACTTAGATATTTGGAATGTAATCTTAAATCCATGTCAAAGATATGATAGATGACAAATGCCTCGGTTACGTTGTGTTTATATTCCTTTCATGGTTTCCCTTGTCATGGTACATGTGAAATTCATGATATTTAACTCTCTACTCTCTTACAATATCTTACTCAATTGACCTTAGACACATATCATGAGAGAAGTTGACTCATCATCATACCAATGTGTTGAATTTACCTATAATGGTGCTATGCACAAGATTAAAGGAGATACAAATACTTGGAATTTTGAAAAATTCTAAGAAAGAGGTGTTTTCAATATACCCACCCTTTAAACCTTACCTAACATCCCATTTCATGAACCTTAATGTTTAAATTATCCCACTAACTCTATTATAGGTTATAATAATCATCCTAAATTAATAGGAAATATACCACCTATCCTTTTAGATTTAGGTAATGATGAACCAAATGAAATAAGTTTAAAAATCAAAACTTATGATCTATATCCTACAATAATCATTTAATTACCACTTTTATATGACCTTAATCTTGTCAACTACCATGTGACAAAATTCTAGTTACCTTAGAAAAAACTAGAAATTTTATTCATCATGCCTCTTCGACTGACAAAATAATTAATTCATGTACTATTGATCATTAAAATCCTATCTATGATGATGGATATTCTTTAGATGACCCATTTTTAGTTTGTTTTTTCAAACTAAAGATGCATAGATACTTAGATATCATTCTTATTTAAAGCATTATCTTGGTTGTATTCATGTAGTTTCTTTTCTTCCTATAATAATTGATGTTAGTTATTTTAATGTTCATAGGTATGATATGGAACAAACACACACTAACCCTTCAGTCATTATTGAACCTCTTTAGATCATGTTTATGGATTATGCCATGTTAGGACCATACCAATTCACTAGATAACATGATCCTTATAGTGTACTTCCTCTAAAGATGTCAACTACATTACTTTGATCCACTATGAGTTCATCGATTGATGTGGATTATCCTAGTATTGATCCTATTCTAATTTATTCTATTGGTGATGGCATAATAACTTTACCTAAACCTGATCCTTTACCAACATGATGGGCAAATAGCCTTATTATGAAATCTATAGAGTTTTTGGTTATTAGGCCAATGATTGTAGAGCACACTAGTAGTAATAATCATCCTCTTTTGCTACATTAGATAAATGACCTTCACCATCTACTACTATACATAAATTATTTTATCATGGTACATGTAACTATTCTTCTACTCATTATCGATATCTCAAGAGATATATTGACACACTTCATCTAGTTAAAGCACAACTAAAATATAAGAGTCTACCACCACCCAAGGTAATCCCATAATATATTCTTCAATATGAGGAGGTTTATTTTCTTTGTCATCACTGAAATACACACTATACTAATAGATGTTGAGTGATTCAACTAAATTTTGGGGATTTTCCATGGCCTAGACCTTCACTGACTCAAACTCATGATTTAGGAAATTTATGGACAAAACATCCTCCTTCTCCACAGCCTACACCTTTAAATATATCTGTAGATACCATTCACACTTTGACACCTATCCCTCACGTTAAGTATCCCACATATGAGATACCTTAGAAGTATTACACTAATTCTATCATACTTACCTTTTCTATAGAGATGATACAACATGAAGTCTTTTCACATCTTTCTACAAAGATTGACTCTGACTAACATCATAGTTTAGTTATACAAGGATGTGTCAGATGTTATGGATGATATTTGCACTAATATTTATCAATATTTATGAACACATCATGGTGTCATATCACATTATTTATCACACTATTGTATTTTTTGGATTTGATTTATGAGGATATGTGGATATTTTTATTATTTATAATGTCTCATGGGTTATTTTATGTTATCTTTCACATCTTTTAATTTAAAATGAATATCTAATACATTAATCTTATGGTTTAATTTCCTTTTAAATGGTTTAATTTTTCTTCAAACTTATATCTTATACTTATTTTGTCTTTTAAAATCAAGATAGTTATTGTTGTGACATGGTATGTAAATCCACATCCCTTAATTATCTTATATTTACCATATGATAAAGTTAACAAGCATACTTTTCATTGTATCACTACATACATAGTTCTCTTTTGATATTCATCTATCCCTTGTTATTTCCTTATTCACACTATGAAAAAATAAGGTTAAGACTTGATATCACATGTTTGTTTTTAGGTTAACCTAATTATTTATAAAATGCATTCTATTTAATATCCTTAGCCCCTATAATTGGTCCTTAGGTCTATCTTTATTACTTTCATTTAATTCATGAGTTGCATTGTAAGGCCATGGATAAGACCTGACCATCCTCATGAATATATTTAATTTTCATAATTCAATCTTAACAGTTTTGATCATAAGTTTGTCATGTCACAAGTTTATTTTCTTTTTCTTTTGTGAGTTGTATTGTAATACCTTAGATAGGACCAAGCTTTCCTCACAATAATTTTTTTTACCCTCATTGGTTTATCTTTTGTGATTGTAGTATAAGATGTTGGATAGGACTAAGCCTTACTCATAATAACATTTTTATTAGCTTTGGTTTATCTTTCATGAGTTTAATTATAAGACCTTGGATATAACCAAGCACAACTCATAAAATCTATTTATTTTTCAAAACTATCTTTAAACCATGGTGTTTTTATTAGAAATTAAGGAAATGGTTAAGGATTGTGATCTCATACTATCAAAATCATTTTTGTATTTTTTAAGGTAACACCTTTAGAATAAACTATTTCTACATGTTTCCATACACATATGTTAATTCTTATGATATAGAGACATACTTACCTATCATTGTAACCTACTCATATTGTCACATTTTTTTTAATTTGAGGTAACTCAATCATTTCATGTTTATTCTCCTTGATTCCCTTAGTTTCATTCCACTTTAGGCACAACAAGGTCATTTTCAAGATAACATTATTATTTAACATACAAGTAAAAGACTCATAGATACCATGCTCTTTAAGTTATTTTCATTAGCCATCAGGGCTTAATTTTATAGTGATAGTCATTTTTAGCACCCATGTTGGTTTTCCAAATCCTTATGGAAGAGGAATTGAAAAATACATAACAAAGTTTAAAGATAAATCATTTAAAACAAAAGTCAATGATAAAAATCCAATTACAAATCCAAAATTCAAAATCATACAAAAAGATGTGATTTAAAATCACACTTTCTATTCTAATTGAAGCTCAAGCTCCAAATTTGGCCTCATGATAGAGCTGAGATCCATTTGAGTGCAGTAGGCCAATATATTAGAATAGAATATTCAAAATTATATATAGTGATGCTTATTTTATAACACAAGTACCTAATATTTATAATAGACTAATGGATATGTAATGGGTCCTAAGTAATGGGGAACATGTTGTGGGAAAGTAGGTCCATTTTACTTTTATTGCATATAGCCTTCATGGGATGATATTTATACTTCATTAGTTACTCCAAATTTGTGTGGATTAGGTAAGTTCTCTAGAGTATTTAATATCAAAAGTACTCTTATTTTGCCAACTTAGTTTGAGTGTCTTGATTCTGATAAAGATTTTTAAACCTTAATACCACCTCCATTTTCCCTACCACCCACTCATTTCCCCCCTTACTAGGCAAGTTTCTTTCTAAATCTATTTTCCCAATTTATCTATTCCCTCTTCTTCACATCTTCTTAAAATATGCTACCAATAGTTATGTTTTGTTTTTATTTACCTTAAAAAATAAAGTTATATTTTTGAGTGACTATTCATTAATTCCTTACACCATTACTTTATCCTTCTTGGATTTTCTTGGTTTATTTTCAAAATTATAAACTTTGTTTATCAAATTTTAGCATACCATCTTGCTTCATTTCTAATTTTCCTTTTTTCATTGTTGAATGAGTTTGAATTATTACTTCTCACTCATCAATATTGTTTTACTTTACGCTCCTTTTCCATTTTTGTTTAAGTTTAGTTTGTTATGTATTTTACATTGATGTTATATTTATTTAATCTTATTATTGCATGTCTTTGGTTTGATCTAGTTTGTTACTTTTCTTACTAAAGGTACATTTAGTTTGATATTTTCAATCATTTAGTATCCTTGGATTTTTTAGTTACCCAATTTACTCTTATTTTTCCTTGCTCATTTTAGTTATAACATAGCAATTATCACCCTAGCTTACCAATTTACCAAGTGATTTATTTTAGTTCTACAAAGTTTAGTTACTTTGATTTCCCTACATTTGTTTAATTTTACTCTTTATTTTTGTATCCCTAACGTTTGTCCAAAGAAATTAATGTTCCCTTCAAGATCAAAATTACAAATAAATAAAATAACCATTAAATGATAAAGGTAAGTAAAGTTATGTATATGATACTTTTAGTTATTTCATTTATTTCTTTACTGTCATTTTAATTTATGATTTTACTACAATATATTAGCTAAACATTATGGGTAGCTATGTTATTTTCTTGAAGCATCATCCCATGTCACAAATGTGTGGAATGTGATGAGATTAAAGTGGGGCATATGTATACACATAATATTTTAAAAAATGTATCAGTTATTAATGCTTTCTCTCTTTTCAGAACCCATCAAATCTCAATCTCTCTAAGTGCATGCCTTAAAGGGTGCATCAAGAAATAGGTTAGAAGACCTTACCCTTGGCCCCTATACCACCACTTAAAAATAATAAAACCTACTCCTATCCATTTCCCTAGATATTAAAACCACACATACATTTCCCTAAGCAGATACCCACCCAAAATAGCCCCTAACTAAACAAAAACCCTTTTTACCATATCTCTTATTAGGTCAATTAGGTCGATCTCATTCTAGGATTTACTTAACATTATGAAACTATATTGGCTTAAGATGATATAGTTTGGGACTTACCAATTTTATTTATTTCTCAATGAGGTCAACTAGGTTGACTACATCAGCTAAAATAAAGAGAGTGTTTAGGTTTAATCTATGGGTAAATATAACCCCCTCTCATTTCATTTATAATAAAGGATCAATCAATTATGCATCATTATTACTCATAAATCTACTTATATAATCTATAGGAGGTTTCATTATTTAGGGTTTTACCCTTAGAAAAGTAGCACTTGTCTTGTGGAAGTCTTAGATGCATAGGAGAGGTCTTGTATTTTAGAGATGATTTATCTTTGTGACTCTTACAATCCCACAACAACCTCTTACAAGCCAAGTGAAAAATTGAGACATGATGAATTCACTTCAATAAAGTTAAGTATATTCCTAGCCCTTCATATTTCAATAAGTAGATTTTATAGAGTTAATATATATTAGATTGTATCCCTCCTTACTTAGATCATTTCTAAGTTATAGATAGATTTATATTTACATGTTTATTACCTTCCCTATTTATGCCATAATATTTTTTGAGTACCAGATCAGCTTGTAATGGATTTAATAGATTATCTTGCATAGTTAATTATATTAGCTTGCTTGATATTATTTACAATCACAAAACCTAACTAAGGTTATCATAAGATAACATTTGACTAGAAGATTTGGAAACCTATCCTTTACCATAATGTGATAAAAAATCCCTTTGTGTAGTTTTATCAAATCTATATGTATTCCCAAGCGCACTTCTTAGTTGATTACCATATCCAAGATTGAATATTATTTAGTAGGATAAGTTATAGAACTATCTAGTTTCACTTGCATAGACTTTGCAATAGGTTTTTGTGAATTTGTAAGGATCACACTATAAAAATCAATTTTAGGCTATAATACTCATAATTTTCATCCAATAATTTCCCACAAGACAATCTTATTTCTTCTAAGGCAAAACCCTAAGCAATGATTCCTCATGTGTAGAATTAGTAAAATTATGAACTATAATAATGTGCAAATGAATGTTCCTCTTTATTGGATTGAATTGAAAGGTGTTTTTATGGATAAGGATTGACTCTAAATATCCTATGAATTTAGATTACAAGATAGATAAAATCAATATTTTTAGGTGGGAAATATAGTCATTAGGTCTCAAACTATGTCATTCAAGCCAATGCAGTTTTGTAACATGCAATCAATCCCTAACAAGGTCAAGTTATAAGTTTTAAAATAAAAAAATAAGGAATCAACTAAAAATTAAAAGTGATTGTAATTACTATGAAATAGAGGTTAATTTCATATACTTATGTGAGAAATTAAAACATACAAAACAAGATCTATCAGGTCAATCTCATTATGTGAATAGTATAGAATAAAATTGATTCGGTCAACTCAATATGTTATAAAATAGGTTCAAATAATAAAATTGACTAGGCTCATTTAGTTTAATGGTAGAAAATAGATACATAACTAGATCAAGCTAATCAATCTAGTTGATTATGGGGGTATAGTTTTACAACACTAAAAATAGAGGAAAATAGTACAGGATTTTGAATTTTAACTAAAAATTAGTAAATGAAATTTATTTAAAATTGATAAATTGGAAATACTAAGTTGTTAAGAATGAACCTAAAGGATAGAACAAAATTGACCAAGTTGAATTATTCATTTTTTGAGAATGTCAAATTATTATGTGATTAGGTCATCCAAATTATTTTTTGATCCTATAAAAGTAGAAAATAATTTTATTAGAAAGAATCAAACCAATTGATCTAGTTCAAATAAAATTGATAAAAATAGGAAAATGATTGTAGATTAATTACAATACTTTTTTTAGCTGAAAATAAAATACATAAATGAACAAAATTTATCTGATCAATTTAGTTAGGCATAGAAGGTATAATAAATGATTGGATCAACCATTTTGATCCAATTGGATAAAATTGAAAAACTCTACACATAGAGAACAAAATGAGATAAATAAAGTTGATCTAGATGGAAACCTACACACAAAAGATAAAACATGATTGATAGGACTGATCTAGTTGAAAACCTATGCACAAAAGATAAAAATTAATTAATAGACTTGATCTAGTTTAAAACTTATGAATAAAAGATAAAACGTGATTGATAGGGTCGATCTAGTTGAAAATTTTACACAAAAGATAAAACATGATCGATGAAATCAATCTAGTTGAAAAACTACTAAAAAATAATAAAAAATTATTGATGGGCTTGATCTAGTTGATTGTAATTGAAAAAATAAAAATTTTAAGGGTTAGATTCACGTTGGGTTTACTGTAATGTTTATAGCAAATTAGGATGGATCTATAACTTATCATACTTAGTGGATCCCAAACTTAGAGAAGGTAATCTTACCAAAAGATTCATTTCATAGATATTTATATTGGGACATGACCCATTTGGATCCACTAAACCTAACTAAGGGATACATCAATACATAAAACTAAAGGATAGGGTTCTAAATCCTCTACACAAATGATATTATGTAATAACCCTAGATAAGCCTATAATACATAAAATAAATCAAAACTAGTGCTCATTAAAGATTGTGGCATAAAGAAGGATAGTTAAAAAAACAAAAAAAAACATTTAAAGAGAAATCTACTTAATTTAGTATAGAGGTAAAATAATCAAGGAGTAAAACATTCATCCTATTACCTTGTGAAATATCTATCTACCAAATGAAAGAGTAAAAGTTAGGAATACTTACCTTGAATTGAACATGTCATCCCTCAATCTCTCCCTTGGCCAATGGTCTTTCTCAAGAGGTTGTTGTGGGTTTGTAAGGATCACACTATATAAATCAACTCTAGGCTAAAATAATCCTACTTTGTATCCAAAATTTTCTCACAAGATAAAATTATTCCTTCCAAGGTAAAACCCTAAGAAATGACTTCTCAAGTGTAGAATTAGAATAATTAAAGGTTATAATAATGCAAAAACCAATGTTCCTCTCTATTGGATTAAAGTGAATGGGGTATTTATATCAAAGGATTGACCCTAAACCTCTTGATAATTTAGTTGACAAGATCAACTAGCTTGAAATTTTTAGGCAGGAAAGATAGTTGTTAGGTCTCGATATATGTCAGTTTGGTTAACATAGTTATGTAATGTCTGCTCAATCCTTAAAAATATGGACCTGGTCAACATATATGAAAACAAATAAAATGGGTGTATTCTTAGTCATAATCTATTTAAGAAGATAAATTACTTAGAGGAGTAGATAAATGAGCTTTAATTAGATAAAAGTAATTTGTAGTGGTTTTAGGTAATGGTATAGGGACCAACAATCTAGTAAATCACCAAAGGTCTACCCACTCCTTTCCTAGTGCACCCTTTAAGGCATTTACTCAGATAGATTTAAATTTGACAAGTTCTTACAAGAGAGAAAATATTTATAAATGATAAAGTTTTTAAAATATTGTGTGTATACACATTTATTTATCAAGTGATGCCATTTATCTTAAAGAACATTGATGCTATATATCAATGTGAAATGACTATCATTTTGCATGACATGAATCATGATATTGTTAAAGATTATGTGGATAATATTTAAGGAAAGTAAAAAATATGGGTATCACATCCAAAATTTTATGGAGAATATTTGAAAGACTTCACAAATATAAGTTGTGCCTCAACCCCAATAAATGTGTTTTTTGGCGTCACATAAAAAAAAATTAGGCATCATTTCTTCTCATAGATGAATTTAATTTGATCTATCCAAGGTCAATGCCATCACAAAAATGCCTTCCCTTATAATTTTAAATAGCTCTATATTTTTTAGCATAAAATCTAGTCTATTCATCATTTTATTTCATAGTTAGATGATTGTTTCCATCCTCACTCATCTCTTGAAGAAGGGAACCACATTTCAATGAAATGGGAATTTTAAAGAGGAATTTGAGAATCAAAAAATTATTTTGAAAACTTGCTGGAGTTGGTCCCACCAATGCCTTAAAATCCCATACTACTCTATATATAAAAAACTAAGCATGCCTTGGAGGCACTTTTATCCCAACATGACAACCATGGAAAAGAGCACATATGATATTACATAAGAAAGATAATAGTTTCTTATAAGCACAATTATATACCTATTGAAAATCATGTTTAGCATTAGTATTTTCATTACATAAGTTACATCACTATATGTTGAACAATAAGACCCTCATCATTGTAAATGTTGATCTTCTCAAGTACCTTCTTTCTAAATCAGCACTAATAGGTCATATGGCTAAGAGGATTATTATCTTAATTTATTTTGATATTGAATAAAATAATAATAATTCCATCAAAGGTAAATTCCTTGTAGATCAACTTGTTGAGGCACCTTTATTAGATACCCATATTTTGAACATGCATTTCCCTAATGAATCTATCTATATTCTTTTGGATTCATGTCAATGAAGGCTATATTTTTAAGGTTCCTTCATAACTCATGGTTCTAGACTAGGTATATTATTCATTACACCATAGGTGAATATTATTCCCAAGGCATTCCAAATTAATTTTCCATGCATCAATAATATTGTATAATATGAAGTACTTGTTGCAGGGCTTCATCTCACAATACAATGGAACATTTAATTATTGGTCATTTATGGAGATTCTCAATTGATCATTAATCAAGTTACATACCATTATCAAATAAAGGATGAGAAGTTTGTGCCTTACAAAGGCAAGGTTGATATTCTAAATCAAAACTTTAAATGTATTCAGTTTGATCAAATATCAAGATCCAATAATAGATTTGTTTAAGTCATGAAAACCATTGGGTCACTCATAGAAATATCTTTCAATGTCCTTGAGTGTGAGTTTCTTACTGAAAACCTTTTCATGCCATATTACAATCATCTTAACACTGAAATAGTATGTGATATTTATAGTCTTGATTCCCCTTGGTACCAAGATGTATACACCTAAATCTAAGACCATATTCTTCCCACTAAATTATCATGTAACCAACAAAATTACTATATTCATAATGCATCCTGGTACACTTTACTTGGAGGTATGATCTATCATAGAGGCTATGATGGGATGCTACTTTGATATTTAAACTCAAGTGAATATAAATTATCACTTAAAGACACACATGAATGGATTTATGGGGCACATATAAAGGGAATGGTCCTTACTAAAAAATCCTTAACATAAGATATTATTGGACCATAATGAAATCAAATGTGAGTATTTATGTCAATAAATTCCTTAGTTTCTAAAATCATAGCGATTTAATTCATGTTGCTTCATGTGCACTTCATATTATCACTTCTCCTTGGTTATTTTATGTATGGGGACTTGAACTCATACGTGAGATAAACCCCACATCCTTAGATGGCCACAAGCATATCCTAAATACCACTGAGTATTTCACTAAAATGATTGAGGTAATCCATATCACATAGGTGAACCAAAAACATATTTCCAAATTCATTTTGAACCATTTCATCTACCACTATGGCATTCACTCTTCCATTATATCTAATAATGGTAAGTCTTTCAAGAATAAAGATGTGAAATCCCTCTATACAAACTTCCATATAAAATAAATATGGTTAACTCCCTATTACTCTCAAGGCAATGGCCAAATTGATGCATATAATAAGACAATAATACAAATTATTAAGAATATTGTCAATTAAATTTCCCATGATTGGCACTTGTAATTATTCCCTACCTTATGGGTTTACCATACAAATATCTACATGCCTATAGGTGTAACACTATACTCCATAGTATTTAGATTTGAGGATATCCTTATTATAGAGATAAAGTTTCCATCTTTGTATATTTAATTATAAGGTATCATTAATGACAAAGACTATAGAGTATCCAAGCTACAAGATATGAAACCCTTGGATTATAAATAACTAGATGCATCGATTCATCTCAAAATATATCAAAATTAGCTATGTTGTAGCTATAACAAGTACATCATTCCTAGATAATTTGATGTGGGTGATCTTGTATTGAAGGAGAATTAAAAAAACTAATGTATAACATGAGAATTAATGTAATAACCTTCTCAATCTCTATAGTGTTTTCATGATGACGTGATATTATTTGGAATACCAGTGTGTCGAGTGTGTCTTTGTGCACAATGTATGAGATAGATCTATTGTGGTTGGTTGTTAGTTTTGATTCAGTTAACTTGTTGCAGTGACATAAAACTAGGATAGTCATGACTCATGTAGGACCACCTTGGGGTGTGTGTATTTTATGCTAACAACTATTTGTGTTATAACTTAATGTGATGTTTACATCTTATTAGGGTTTTTTATGTCATTGAGTTACTTTTGATAATTCTATCTATAGGATTGAATTTACATTAATTTAAATAGTTATTTGAACCTATTGAATGACCATGTTATGTTAAGTCAGTCTTGATTATTTGACTTGTATCTTCTAGATGTTTTGATAACAAAAAATTACTTTTAAAATAGGAATAATAATACAATTATTATTGTGACCAAGCCTAGGTAATATTTACTAATAGGTGTAAATAAGATTTTATTTAAATAAATATTTATATAAATATATGCATATTAAAATGGTATTATTTAGATAAGTAAAATAAATGAATAAATATACATATTTATTCATAGTCTAGATAAATAAATAATTTTGGATAAAATATTTCTACTCCAATATCTATAGTATTAATATACGTATTTGAATGATCATATTTTTATATCAATATAAGTTAAACTAGTATTACTCATTTTTTAATAAATTTAATATATTTAGTTACTTGATTTTCTCAATGAAATAATTAATTTAATCAAAGTAAAAAAAAAATGACAAACCCATTGATGAATTAAAATATATGAGTGGAAACCCTAATTCTAAAAATAAAATAATAAATAAATGAGCATTGCTTTTCCCACTAAAAATTTAACCTAGTGGAGAGATGAACCATTCTAGAAAATTTGCAAAGGAGAAATACAAGTGGAAGGAGAATGAGGAATGCATATGGAGGAGGAAGGAGTGGTGAAGGAGAGTATATCAACTAGTTGAAGTAAAGAGCTTCAATAAAATAGGCAAGGGATTCTCTTTTCTAAATCAATTATTCTTTTTTCCAAAATAATGAATGAAAATAAAGAATGTGTTTCAAAAATCATTTGTTTTTCTATATATATATATATATATATATATATATATATATACCCTAGATCCTTTGAAACTCCTTGGAATATTTCTATTTACCCTTCTAGATTAGAGAACAATTAATTTGACTTTTTAAAATATATATAAATATGTGTGTACGTGTAATAGCAGAGTTGATTTCTTGTTATGTTTAATTTTACTAAATTAATATATATATATATATATATATATATATATATATATATATATAATAAAATAAAATCATAGTTTTTATTAAGGGGTGGAGGGTAGGGGGTTGTTGAGTCATCCCATCCCCCTCCCATAATATGGAGGGGAGGGGGACAGGCTAGCTGGCCCTCCCCAACCTTGCCATGGCTCAGTCAATGACCATGGTCATGGCCAAGGCCATAGGCCCTAACCATTGATCACCAATCCCTATTTAGGGTTATGTTGTAAAATACATACACATTTATGTATGTATGTATGTATAATAACAAAAAAAGTATACCTATATACCACCAGGCCTATAGGGTTTGGAGTTATAAAAAAATAATAACAAACAAATATATATATATATATATATATATATATATGTATGTATGTATGTATGTATGTATGTATGTATGTATGTATGTATGTATGTAATAAAACAATTGTGTTTGTGTGTGTGTGTGTGTGTGAGTGATAACAAAAAAAAAGTATATCTATATACCACCAAGCCTGTAGGGGTTGGAGTTAGAAAAAAATAATAACAAATAAATAAATTAATAAAATACTTATTATGTATGTATGTATAATAATAGAAAAAAATTATACATATATACTACCAGGCCTATAGGGTTTGGAGTTATAAAAAAATAATAAATAAATAAAATAATATTTAAATTTAATCTTCATCAATATTATATTTAATATTAATTATGGATAAAATATTTAAATTCCATGTGTGTGTGTAAATGAAATAATATTTCATTCTTGGATCAACATATATTCAATATTCAATGGATATATATATATATATATATATATATTTTTTTGAGACACACAAAAAGCTTATACATTAGGTCTATTGTCGATTTTGTTTCATTAATATTATCATAATTTAGATTTGAATGTATATATAAATGTTTAATTAAGGTAGTAAAAATATTTTGATGTGTGGAGATTTAAATCCAGAAGCATGCACGTATCTATATAATGGTGTGTATTTATTTTGATATGAGGTTTTATTAAATAATTGAAGCACCTATCCATTTTTGTGTAAATAATATGAGATTGGTTCTTCTTTAATCACCGTTAGGAATTAAAAAAATTTCAATTGTCAATAATTTAGAAATTTATGAAGATTATACACCAATAAAATACATCTTTGACATAGCCTAATATATTTAGAATGAAAACTTTCCTTTAATTAAAAGTTTTATTCTAATTGTTAATTATAAAAATAAATAAATTTTAGTAACGGTGTTTGAATTGAGGTTTGACAGTTTAGTTCACTTATGGGTACCTTAAGAATGATGATAAAATTTGTTCTCACCTTAATAGGTATGTGATGAGTTAACTCATATGTCTTATAATTAGATAAATTTGTGAATGAAAACTAATGTAGAGGATCCATCTATTTTCTTGTTTATACCTAGAGGAGAGATCAAAATTTTAATGTTCTTGCAATATTTCTACAATTATTATATTATGGTAATATTACTCATGTTAGTGTTATTAGACTGTATAGCATTACATATTAGAATATTATGTTATTATTGTCATATAGTTGTAATTGTCTATATTGGTTGATGATGAGCTTGGGTAGTAATCAAATAATTTTTTTCTTGATAAGATCAACCTTTCTTGTTGTGTAGTATATAAATCTATCACATGTTATGTTTTGTTTCTTAATCCTTATTTAATTTGTCTAATAATTTGAAAAAATAAAGTATTTAGGAGGGATAAGTCTCTTGCTCAATATAAGTTGACCCCTTCATTGACTATTTCATAGTGCAGGTTGGCAAGTACTAGTATCAATTAGAATACAAGGAATTAAAATATTTTGTGTTGTAACAATTAGTGTAAATAATATTTTTGATATGTCTTATTTATTCTCCATGAATTGTGATGAGGTAGTTATAATCTAAACCTATAAGTGGGGATAGGCTTTATATGATTTGTAAATACTTAATATAATGTTAAGTGTATACACATAGTGGCATATGTAGTTAGAGTATTCCATATATTGTAATCTTATCATTAAGTGATTTAAATAAAATTAATGTGTCAGTTTTACAATAAAAGAGGTATTTGTTACTCAGTGAACTGTTAGTCTTCTAAATTTTATAAACTATTATTTTATCATGATGTCATGCCATTATGAAAATGGAATTCTTATGTAGGGTTGAATTTATGAATCCATAGACTTATAATAACTCATTTAATAAATACAATATTCCTTTAATCATAATGAAATAACCTGATAAATACAACTAGCAATAGCTCAAAGATTATGGATCTAGGATTGTTGTATACTCGTAGATTATAACGAATCAATGGAGGCTTTAAAACCTTAAAAAAGGATTGAAATTGAGATTATTACATTGAATTGAATCCCCTAAACCTTAAAACTCTTAATAAATTAACCAAGCAAATAATTTATATAAATCAACTTTTTGTCAAACAAACTAAAGTGTAATCCATTTTAGACAACAAAATTATAAGTGAGAATCCCACTTCCTCAAGATCAACCATTGGTATTATCCTCTTAGATGGTATTAATAAACCAATATTAATCATAATACAATGGATCAAACATTTTTTAAAATTAAATAATTTTATTAGCTAAATCATTTTCCTTAGTCATTGAAATCTATGTGTGTTTTAACCTATAGTTGTCCTTCAAAAATCGAGTTTTAAAAATAGCTAAAGTGGTCTAAATTTGAATTTGAAATTCAAAAACAATTATCTATAGATAATATAATTGGTTTATAGTATTTTAATAATTTTTACTTCATCCAATCCAAAATAGTACCTTGATCCTAAAAGACTTTCACAGGAAAAATCCTTTTTACCTTGTTGATTTTCTAGTGAATGTGCTTCAGAATCGACATCCAATAAATAGTTAGAAATGGATTCAATTAGAAATGAAAAATGTATTACAAATATTTTTAAATTCATATAAATATATGAGCCTTTAGTTTCAAATTTTATTTTTATTTGCTATTTTTAGTGACCCCTTTTCAAATTAAATTTATTCAAAAAAATTTATTGTTCCTAATTTTAACCTGCAAGGTCACTCCAGAAAAGGTGTTGTAATAATTTCCTAGTATAAAATTTATTGAATATTAAAGTTTTAACCTTTTTATTTGAGTTTAATTTTCACATATAACCTCTCATAATTATTATGTAACTCCATTTAATATTTTTAGTCAGTCCTCCTTCAACCCTATTTGTCATTATTTTTTGGGAATGGAAAAAAATAACAGTGTTGTTTGGTTTGGTATTCTTTTTATTCATTACATTTATCCATGTTATAAAAAATTACTTCTATAGTGGTAATTTTATCATATAACTTTGACTCATAATTTCATAATAGTGTAAACTTTGTCTGGTTGTTTATTTTAGAGTTATTTAGTTGTCTATTTATCCATGTTAAACCTATATAGTCTTAAGAATAATTTTGTTTTATTTAACTGTAGTATTGATCTAATTATTCTTGTGATTTTTATTATTATTAAATTTTTTTTTTTAATATTACCATAGTTAGGATGTGATCCTTCCTTATTTGTGAAGTTGAAATTATAAAATTTATCTTGTGCTTGGTTATGAGGTTCTTGACGAATTTGTAAAGAGAACTAAAATTTATCTAGCCTTAAGTGTCTATGTGTGATTTCAAAACAATTATGACTCACCTTGGTTCAAAATTATGGAACCCAAATCACTAATAACTGATCGAGGTTATATTTGAGCCTTGACTCTTTGTGCATTTTGCTTTATGTAGTAGACCAAAGCATAACGGGTTGGGCTATAAATTTGTTGTGGCATTGTGTTTTTGTGTTCACTTGTGTTGTATGCCACGTTAGTGTCATTTTATTTATGTGTATAATAATTATTGTGTTCATTAGAGTCTTAGAAAAAATAGTGTGATTTTGTGTATACCCAAGATGTAAATTTTGGGCATTGCATTTTGTTATCAGAGCATAATTAAATACTAAGATCTCTAGAGTGTTTGGTATTCTGCTACATGTGCTTCAAAACTTTTACTCACATGTATACAAGTGGAATGACATAGTGATATTGTATGAATTTAAAAACAAGGACTACACTTGGAATCATTAACATCTAATTTCAAGATTCATTCCACTAATAGATGAGAACAACTTGTTAGAGAAAACCCACTTATTATTTGCTTTATATCATGATGGAGTATCTAGCCATCATGGACCATTGGACCATGAAGTGAATAGAGTGATGAAATTTTGAACTCTTTTTTTATTGTATTAATCTCGTGCCTTATTAATGAATTTTTATATCAGTTAATTTTGCTATTCCTTGGAAAAATGTGTATGTGTGTGTATTGTACATATAATATGCATGATAAATATGTAATTTAATCTATTTTATGTATACTTATAATGATTATGTATTAGTTTGTTTAGTTAATATTACTCTAATAATGGAATGTGTCTATAGTTAAAAATATGATTAAAGTGATTATTTTTAAATCAAACTATTAGTAGTGGTAGCTCTAAATAGTATGATCTAGTTAGTGTTTCATTGTTCATCTTGGTTAAGTGTAAGCCATGAGGCTATAAAAAGGCCTTGATTTATTATGTTTTCATTATGGAATTAGTTAACTCTAGTGTGTTTTTAATCTTTTGCATATTATTTTCATATAACTAGATGGTATGTAACATAAATTAGATGCCTTACATTTTGAACAAGAGTGTTGTAAGTTCTAACCCTATCCTCAAGTTAAGTAGTTTGAACATTCCATGTAGCCACTAATTATATGAGAATAAGTGTTAAAGTAGGGTCTTAATATATTTATTTCATGTTTCCATCTTCATTATGAAGAATGGATGTAACTTCCTACCTATGAGAGAGTTAGTAAGCTATTTAGTTTTATCTTGAGAGGATCATTTGTATTGTAATTACATTTCACTTGAGTGTTCATTTTAGCACAAAATAGTGGTTATAAGTGTGACTATATTTTTTTTATATGTATGATTACTCTAATTTGTACATGATACTTGAGATTGAATAGTGATATATCCCTATGAACCAATTATGATATTTTAAATTTTGAGATATTTGCATTAGTGATTTTACATGGGAGTTATCCATATGTATTATTAATTTATATTACAATAATAGAACCAAGATTAAACATAGTTTTTATTGTGAAAGTATTTGAGTTTAAGTACAACAATCTTTAATGACATATTATTTGATGATAAAATTATGCATTAGTTGATTCATAGACTTTGGGACAGTTGGCAGATTTCCTCGAGCACTTTAGCACTAGGTGTCATGAATGAGGTTCATTCTTGGTCTATTTCTACATATTTACATCAACACTTGTTACATAGAGGCATAAGGAGGATTATTGTTGTTCTTGTTTCATTTACCTTTGAGAGGTATTCAAGTTGTTTTTGTTCTTTCACCTCTAGGAGGTGATTGAGTTTTATTGATACCTTCTCCCCTTGGGTGACTTTTATAGTCACATAATTCAAGTAATGTGATGTTTTTAATTTTAATTTGAGAACTAGAACTAGTCCTTAAACTTGAATTTGAATTTAATTATTCTTTTTGAGTTTTGAACATTTATAAATTATTTTAATGGAACTTGAAGTAAATAGATTTACATTTGATTATGGGATTTAATTTTTTTATTTTGATGACTTGATAATTGTGACTTGGAATTGTTTTATTTATTGATGCCAACTTATTTTGAGCTTGATTTACAAATTTTTAATTTGATTTTCTGATTTCATTGACTTATTGACTCTTAATTTATTTATTTTGACTTGTGATATTTCAAAAAATTTATGGTATTTTGGTTTTTGACCAATGTTGGTTCATGTGTGTGTTGTGTGTGTGTGTGTGTGTGTGTGTGTGTGTGTGTGTGTGTGTGTGTGTGTGTGTGTGTGTGTGTGTTCTCTAATGTGCACAATGTGCACTATGTGGGGGAGAAGAAGTAGCTTGGAAAATCTATTGGGTCAAGATGAGAACTTATGTGGAACAAGTTCATGACACCATCCTTCCCAACTACCATATGTGGTGTTGATTATTTTATATATATATATATATATATATATATATATAAAATTATTATGGCCATTTATTTATAAGGTATAATGAGGATAGGAGGTCTAAGGAAGGAATAAGAAGGTTTTTGGAGGTCTAAGTAGTTTTAAGAGGTCTAAGGAGGTTTGACAAGATATTATTTATGATGCAGTTGATGGAGACTATTATTCTTTTCACACTAGATTGTTCTTGATATTGTTTCAGCTTTATATGCTTTCTTATATGAATTGATCATCATTCTCATTATTCTTTGTTTCATAACTTGTATATGATGTTATATTATAGTGGACTAGTAATTTTACTCTTGTTATTGATCTTGATAGTTCATAATATTAGTTGGTAGTGTATATGATATATGCAAATTCTTTAGAGTTATGATATTTTGTTCAGTAGGAGCAACATGATAGTACATTTTAGTTAATAGTTGGCTCAACTTTGCATAGCTAAATGGTATTATAGTAATTATATTGGTTCTATGTTTTGACACTATTTTTCTTATCCTTACTGTACTGTGGGATGACACAAAGGTTATTTGGAATAGGAACTTATATTTTAAAATATCAGAGTATTGATAGTAGCATTTTGGTGTGATCACTTTTTGTGACTTCTTATAAAGTAGCTATATGCATGTTGAAATATCATGAGGATTCACTCAGTAGTGAATTAAAATAATTTAGTAAGGTGGTGGATTATACTACATAATTTTATTTTAAAAGCATCAAGAATGACACCTTTTTCAAGGGGTGAATGTAATACCCTTCCTAGGGTTTATACTTTTTTCATGATGACATGATATTATTTAGACTATTAGTGTGTCGAGTATACATTTGTGCATGGTGTGTGAGCTAGATGTCTTTTGGTTAGTTGTTATTCTTGATTTGGTTACCTTGTTGTGGTGACATATAACCAAATTAGTTATAAATCGTGTAGGACCACATTGAGGTGTGTGTGTTTTATGCTAATAATTATTTATATTATCCCTTAATGTGACATTTATGCCTTACTAGGGGTTTTTATGTCATTGAGTTACTTTGGATAGTCTATCGATAGGATTGGATTTACATTAATTTAAATAGGTGTTTGAACCTATCGAGTGGTCATGTTATGTTAAGTCGGTCCCAATTATTTAACTTGTATCTTCTGAGTGTTTTGATAATAGAAATTTACTTTTAAAATGAGAGTAATATTAACACAATTATTATTTTGACCAATCCTAGATAATATTTAATAATGGGAATAAATAATATTTTATATAAATATATGCATATTAAAACAATATTATGTAGATAAGCAAAATGAATGAATAAATAAATATATGTATTCATAATGTGTATAAAAAAATAAATTTGGATCAAATATTGCTACTCTGATATCTATACATATTAACATATGTATTTTTATGATTGTATTTATATATCAATATAAGTTAAAATAGTATTAATAGTTTTGTAATTAATTTAATATATTTAATTACTTGATTTTCTCAATGTAATAATATTATTAATCAAACTATAAATGAAAAAATGATAAACCCATTGATGAATTAAAATAGAGTAGAAACCCTAATTCCAAAATAAAATAATAAATAAACATGACTTTTCTCACTAAAAATTTATTGTAGTGGAGAGATGATCCATTTTCCAATATTTACCAAGGAAAAATGTAGGTGGAAGGAGAATGAAGAATGAATATGGAGGAGGAAGGAGTGGTGAAGGAGAGTATAGAAACCAACTAAAACAAAGAGCTTCAATGGAACAAGGAAGGGGTTCTCCTTTCTAAATCCATAATTCTTTTTTCTAAAATAATGAATATATTAGATAAATAATGAAAATAAGAAATGTGTGTGTGTGCATATATATACATAAACCCTAGATCCCTTTAAACTCCTTCAAATATTCCCATTTACTATTCCAAATTAGAGAATAATTAGTTTATGGGCTTTTTTAATATATATATATATATATATATATATATATATATATATATATATATATATATATATATATATATATATATATATATATATATATATATATACACACACATGTGTGTGTGTGTGTATTGTGTGTGTGTGTGTGTGTGTGTGTGTGTGTAGTTTTTATTAAGGGGGATAGGGGATGGGGACAGGGTGGTAGTTGAGTTATCCCATCCCTCTCCCATAATAGGGAGGGGAGGGGGATGAGCTTACCAGCCCTCCCTAACCCTACATAGATTGATTGATGACCATGTCCATGGCTAGGGACATATGCCCCAATCATTGGCCACCAAACCCTATTCAGGGTTATGTTATATATATGCTTCCAGGCCTGTAGGGTTTGTAGTTATAAAAAAAATAATAACAAATAAATAAATAAAATAATATTTGATTTTATTCTTTTTTGATATTATATTTAATATTAATTATGGATAAAATATTTAAATTGTATATATACATACATACATATATTCTTAATTCTAAGGCATACAAAAAACTTATACCTTAGGTATATTGTCAATTCTGTTTCATTAATATTGTTAGGATTTATATTTGAAAATATATATAATTGTATAATTAAGGTAGTGAAAATATTTTGATGTGGAGTGGAGATTTAAATGCGAAAGTATGCCTATATATATAATGATGTATATTTATTTCAAGATGAGGTTTTATTATGGAATTGAAGCATCTATCCACTTTTGTGTAAAGAATACAAGATTGGTTCTTTCTTAGTCACTAGTAGAAATGGATTTAATTCATGAGAAATTATAAATTTACAAATATTATACACTTGATGAAATACCTCTTCAACATAGCCTAATAGATTTAGAATGAAAACATTCCTTTTATTAGAAATTTTATTCTGATTGTTAACTATACAAATACATAAATTTTAGTAACAGTATTTGAGTTGAGGTTTGACAGTTTGGTTCACTTGTGGGTACGTTGGAAACAAAGATAAAAATGGTTCTCAACTTAATAGGTATGTGATAAGTTAACTCCTATGCCTTGTAATTATAAATTTTTTTAAATGGAAACTAATGTAGAGGATCCATCTATTTTCTTGTTCACACCTAGAGGAGAGTTTAGAAATTTAATTTTCTTGCTATGTTTTTACAACTATTTTGCTATGGTAATATTGATCGTATTAGTGTGATTAGACTGTATAGCATTATGTATTGGAATATTATTTTATTATTGTTATAAAGTTGTAATTATCTATATTGGTTGATGATGAGCTTGGGTGCTAATCAGATAATTTTTGTCTTAATAAGATCAACCCTTCTTATTGCATAGTATGTAAAGATATCATAAGTATGTTATGTTTTTTTCTTAATCCTTATTTAATTTATCTATTTATTTGAAAAAATTAAGTATTTAGGAGGGATAAATGACTTTCTCAATGTAAGTTGACCCCTTTATTAACTATTTTGTAGTATAGGTTGGCAAGTAGTAGTATCAATTAGAATATAGGTAATTAAAATCTTTTGTGTTGTAAATTTTAGAGTGTAAATGAGATTGTTGATATGTCCTATTTCTTCTCTATGAATTATGATGAGGTAATTGTAATCCAAACCCATAAGTGGGGATAGGATTATTATGATTTGTAAATACTTGATGTATTGTTAAGTGTATATACATAGTGGTGTATATAGTTAGAGTACTCCATATATGTGTAATGTTATCATTCAGTGATTGAAATAAAATTAATGTATCATGTTTTATAATAAGATAATTCTTTGCTCCTCAGTGAACTATTAGTTTAAATTTTATAAATTATTATTTTATCATGATGTCATGCCATTATGAAAATAGCATTATTATGTAGGGTTGAATTTATAAATCCATAGACTTATAACAATTCATTATAAAATACACTATTCCTTTAATCATAATGACACAACTTGATAACTACAACTAGCAATAGCTTGAAAACTATGGATCTAGGCTTGTTGTATACTCATAGGTTATAATGAATCAATAGAGGATTTAACAACCTAAAAAGGATTGACATTGAGCTTTGTTAAACACTTAATAAATGAACCAATAAAATAAGTTATATAAATCAACTCTATGTTAAACAAACTAAAGTGTAATCCATTTTAGAGAAAAAATCATAAGCAAGAATTCCACTATCTCAAGCTCGACCATTGGTAATTTATTCTTAGGTGGTCTTAATAAACCAATCATAATCGTAATAAAATGTATCAAATGTTTTCTCAAATTGAATAATCCAATTATCTAAATTATTTTCCCTAGTGGCAGGAATTTATGCATATTTTATCCTATAGTTTTCCTTCAGAAATCGAGTTTTAAAAATAGCTAAAGTGGTCTAAATTTGAATCTAAAACTCAAAAAACAATTCTCTTTAGCTAAGAGAATTGGATTATGGTACCTAAATAATTTTTATCTCATCCAAGCTGAAATGGTACCTCAATTCCAAAAGACTTTCGTAAGGAAAATCCTTTTTACCTTGCTGATTTTCTAGAGAATGCACTTTGGAGTTGACACCTAATAAATGGTTAGAAATGGGATCAGTTAGAAATGAAAACTATTTTACAAATATTTTTAACTTCATGTCAATATAGGAGCCTTTGGTTTCATATTTTATTTTTTTCTCTATTTAGTGACCCCTTTCCAAATTAAATTTATTCAAAAATTTCTATTGTTCTTCATTTTAATCTATGAGGTCACTCTAGAAAAGGTTTTGTAATAATCACTTGGTTTAACATTTATTGAATATAAAAGTTGTAACCTTTTTATTTGAGTTTCATGTTCACGTATAACCTATCTTAATTATCATTCATCTCCATTTAATATTTTTAGTGAGTCCTCCTTGAACCCTATTTGTTGTTGTTTTCTAGGAATGACAAAAAATATTGTTAAGTGTTTTTTGGTTTGGTATTCTTTTTTTTCATTTCAATTATTCATGTTTTTAAAAAATACTTCTATTTTGGCTATGTTATCATACAAAATTGACTCATTATTTCATAATAGTGTAAAATTTACTTAGGTGTTTATGTTAGAGTTTTTTATAGTTTGTTTAGCCAAGTTGAACCTCTGTAGCCTTAAGAGTAATTTTGACTTATTTAACTATAGTATTAACACAATTGTTTATGTGATTATTCTTATTCATAAATATATATTTGTGAATGTTACCAAAGTTAGGATGTGAACCTTCCCTATTTAAGAATTTGAAATTATAAAATTTATCTTCTACTTGGTTATGGGGTTCTTGGAAAATTTCTAAAGAAAAATGAAACCCATGTAGCCTTAAGTGTCTATACATGTTTTCATGACATTTGGGACTCATCTTGGGTCAGAACGATGGCACCAGAATCACTAATAATTGATCTAGGTTGTATTTGAGCCTTGAATCTTTACATAGTTTTCTTTGTGTAGTATATTGAAGTGTAACTAGTTGGGCCACAACCTTTTTATGGCATTGCATTTTTGTGTTCAATTGATTTTTATGCCATGTTAGTGTCACTTTATTCTTGTGCATAATATTTAATGTTTTCATTGGAGTCTTATAAAAAAAATTGGTGTGGTTCTATGTATGTTTGAGACATAAATTTTGAGCATTACAAGAAAGGCAAATTTGAGCCCAATTGGCTAGGTCTTTTCATTTTTATAGAAAATTATGGTTCCTGGATCAAAAAGATACAATCTAGATGATCATATTAACACTATATATCTCAAGAATTTTTATGTTTGACTTGATTGAAAATTGTCTCTAAGATACCCTTCTTGGAGGCTTCCCCTTTATGTTTCCTTTTCTTTTCCTTTTATTTTCCATTTTTTAGTTAAGCCTTACCTTTCTCCCATATCCTATTACCATATTGATATTTTATTATGATTTAAAAGCACTATAAGTATCTTTAGAATAAATTTGAGCAAGTAGTTCATATTTCATCATCATCAACACATCCTTGTAGACAAAATTCTAGAATATCAAAATATTTCAACATGGTTTCCCTGCTTGGTAGTCCTTGATGCAGTTTGTTTTATCTCTTTGAGGATAATTATCAACATGACGTATTATTTATTTTACATCCTAAATTGTTATTATTATTTTACATCTAATCATTCAATTACATATAATCATGCAATTAGTATTTTATTATCCCGTTCCCTTAAGTGTTTTCCTATGTCATGGATGGGATCTTTCATTCCAACATGATCATTTTGAATCAACATTGCCATTCATGACACTCCAATTTTTGAGATAACTTCATTGTCCTAAGGTCTACAAAAAGTATGTAGATAGTGTTTGGATACATGGGGTAGCTCATGCCAACTTTACCAATATCATTCCCATTTTATTTCCTCTTTCATCCTCATTTACATTCTCATTATTTTATGAGTTATTATCTGTTGCATTCTCACCATTTTGTGAACCTTTTCTCTTTTACACCCTTACCATTTTATGAGACATTTTCATCTCTTATTCCTCTAATATTTCATTTTAATAAATTGTCATCACTTTTTATACTTTGGTCTTGATTGTTCATATCTTGATCCCAATTTTTTAATAATTGTATCTAAATTGATTTTGGTATGTATTTGTTTAGTACATTATTCTTTCCACTTAGGTCCTTATTTTTCATATCTTGACTTTGAGTTTTTAGTATTTTTATCTAAACTAGTCCATGCACAAATGGAAAAAAATGTTTTCATGATTTATTTTATAATTATGATGCATATTGTCAAGTGAAAAAATAAAAATCAAGTGCATGAGAGACTTATATACAATGTCACACAAAAATAAATCATCCCCTTGTACCAAGGCTATATGTATGTTAAAATCAAAGGCACAACACCTGAACAATATGGCATATAACTCAACCACCTCCTCCTCCAACCCTAAGATCTTTGTGATCCTAGATTATATCCCCTATCTAAGTTATCTATAGTGACATGGTTGGCCTTTGATCTACCTGGTTGAGATGGCCCCACTTGTCCTAATGCCTATCCATTATCATATCTTGACCCTCCTATGATAGTAAAGGTAACCTTAGTATCTGAGAGTTCTATCTACCCTTCTTATCCATATAGACCAAGCCCCTATCCCATATCAACATCTTAATTATAAGACTCCCCACCATTGTTGCTACCATTATTACTATTTTTAATGCTCTTAGAGCCATAGTCTATCACCATATGCACAGCCTACTACATTGGTCATGTATCTAAAGGGTCACCAAAACTAGACTCTACCCATATATCAATCTAGGATCTTTCCTAACTTGTCTATATTATCTCTATTAATGTGGCTTCAGTTTCTCACCCCCTCAATGACTACACCTAATAAACTTCATTGATCTCAATTATACCCATCAAGTTACATATGTGTCAATCACTCTTACATCTAATATCCCTCCCTAATATTCCCATGCCACTAGTTGTATTGTTAATAGGATTCCAATTGGTGTCTCTCTGGGGATGTGAGGCCCCCACTCACTAATCTCTTAGGTCACATGGGAAAAATAGTGAGTCCCACCAGCTACATTATGCTACCACCTAAACTACATCTAAACATGATCTAGATGGTATTACTCATATGTGAAGTCATGGTAACCTGTAATGTATCATGGAATGGTCATGTATTGTGTCACATGACCATCCTCTTGCTATATAAAGTAGATGTGCATGTATGGTCACCAAATAACATCCCTATTGACCATCTCATCAATAAATCATTGATAGAAATGTGCATCTCCTTTTTGCCCCAATTGCCCCCCTCCTATCAAGTACCAGCCATAAACTAATGGATCTTATAGCTACCATGATCATATGTGCTCCATTAGTCACTCTATCCCATTATGCTCCTATATGCATATTTGAATTAGTGTGAAGGTCTTGATGCTCCTAGTTAGATGGTAAGTCATCATATGAAAATATTTAAATAATTAGGATAGTACTAATAGCCCTAGGCAAAGCATGTGATCAAGTGTACCATTTCCTAAATCACTCCTATTAGGATATGTGTAAAAATCAACCATTTTTATCAAGAAGAAATATGCCACTAGCAATAGCCATAAAAATCATAACCTACCTATTAATCGATGATTGAACTCCATATTTATGGAAGGCCATGTCCTCTAATGCATCTATATCAATAAATTCATCCTTAGATGTGATGTTGGTGATGCCTATCAGTTCTTCCAATACTATTAATCATTCTTGATGCATCAATTAAATCATGGACCCTTGGATATAGATGTAGAGTATCTACCACATGTAATCCAATGTAATTATTGCCTCTCCAGTAGGTAGGTGGAAATTTTTCACCTTTGAGTGCCAATATTTAGATAGTGTTGAAATATAGGTTGTATCCACTTGTATCACATACATCTATGAAATTTATCTCAATCTAATAATCTCTAATAATGCCAAGGTCTCCTCCATCCATAGTCCTGGTCACTGTAAGACTCACAAATGTTACTCACAAGTGATTAATACTGAGACTCAATTGTACAACTCATAAACATGTCATTACATTACATCAAAAGAGACATATATATGCATGATTTCAATACTTTAAAATCAAACCACAATCATTCTATTTATATAAGATATACACTTCCCCATTCACATTCTAACAAACACTTCTTCTAATCTAATATGCTTTCCACTTGGGTTTTTTAACCAATTTTGGTGATATCATCATTTAGTAGGGTATTATCATCATTTCCCATGATGATCTCACCATTTTAAGGACATTATCATCATTTCTTGACTCTTTTGTCATTTTAGCATTATCATTACTTAAAAATGTGTTATCATCATTTCACAGGACAATATCACTACTTTATAGGGCAATATCATCATTTTTGAGCTCTTTGCCCTTTTTCACATTATTGTCATTTATCAGGGAAATATCTCCATTTAAAAAGGTATTATCACTATTTTCATCACTTTCCCACTATTTGATACTTTCCACTGAATTAGGTGTTTTCACCATTTTAGCATTTCCTACCTATTTTAATGATATCATTGATTTGGTCACAATATCACTAATTTTATGGTGATACCAATATTTTATTAGATATGTCATCTTTTACGTGCATGATATCACCATTTTAAAAACTAATATATCATTAAATTTCCTACTTCTAAAAGTCATTAAATGCATTAATTTAAAAATTTCAAAAAACAAATATACTTATTGAGACCATGCTCTATGATGGTCATCTGTACTCATGTACTTGCTCACCAAGGTGCCTTTGTCATGGAATGTGCACCATTTCACGCAAAGATATCATGCCAAAATACAAAGCACAAGTTTCAATAGATGATGGTGAAAATGAACTATTTTCACACCTTAGATGTAATTTTATAGCTCCAAATTCAAATCTTCCCCCCCATTACCATCCCATTGCATTATTTTTCTTCTCTAAAGACCTGTAGGTGACTTTATGGTCCATTTTTCCTCCCATTTTCTTCTAATTTATCCATCTGAACTTCTTATACTGTAGAGTATCCCATTTTCTTCTTTTTGAGGTCTTGTCTATCAATCTTATTTTTAATCCAATCCCTTGATGGGGCATCCTAGGTATCCCAAACATTTTTGGGGGCATAAGTATGAACTTGTTTTCCAAAAAATTGAATAAAAAAATGAACATATTGATCTTCGATCATTATCAAATAATTTTTTTAATAGTGTCTCAAAATGCCATTTCAAATATATGAAAAATGTAAATACTTCACTTTCATCATTTTTCATGTCAGATTTGTAATTAGAATGAATTTATACAACACATAAATTAGGTTAGACATAAAAAAATTTCCCATGCACTTGACATGCTATTCTAAAATGCATTGAAGCATCTCTTATTAGGGAAATGCATCGTATCCAATCATTAGCTTCAATTAATTCATCTTAAGTCAAATTATCACTATACAAGGGACATTTTAGATTAATTAGGTTGAACAATTATTCAAATTTTAAAATATACATCACTTTGCATTTAATTAATCTAATCTTCCTCTAAAGGGAAATTCCTTAGCTTTTAGAATTTCCTATTTTTCTATATTCATTAATTTAATTATTCCTCCAATCAGATGGCAAGTGGATTCAAATATCTAGAATCATGACATCACATGGAAAGTTGTCAAGCATTAGCATAAATACAAGCAACTATCAGAAAATGTAAATCGATGCCTAATTAATGTAGACTAAAAATCCAAATATTAATACCATTAACTCTTGTAATTGGAATAAATTCTAGTTACTCATCTTGATCTAGATCTGATAGTTGAAATTAGTCTTAGAAGTATATAACTACAAGTCTCATTTGACATTATAAACAAGATTTTCTAGTGAAATTTTACTTTACATAAATAAATTAAACAAGTTCAAACTTTCTTCCATTCTTCATCCAAATCATAAGTAGTCAAGGGTATGTGTTGCCTATATGAAGTTGAAACATTGACAAATATATCATGCACTAAAATCCAAGTACAAACACACCTATGCCAGATATAAATTGATATACATGAGGAAGTTAATCATTTTGATGTGCTTTTTATTTTCTTATCATTTCTAGACATTCCATAATCTAAGGACCATGCCTAGGATGTTATGTTGCTTATTCTTTATGCTTGTTTTGAATTCTAACATGAACTAACCTCATTTTTAATCATGTGTTTATAGTTCCCAATATAAGGGATGAGTTTGCTAATATTTTTTATCTATATTTGGATTAATGAAACCCTAATAAGATAAAATTATATAAAATTTAGATTGCTTAAGATATACATTAACTAAACAAATTTGAGAGTAATTAGTATAATGTTACAAAATTATTACAACTTACTACTCATGAAAAACACTATAATAATGATTAATTAACCTATTTTATTTTATTTGTGGGTCTATGGCATAATATAGTAATCAATAATGGTCTATGAATGCTCACATTTGGAAGCATAGTGGTTTCATTTGTTGGAACAAGTTTGTGGATTCCTAAACACTAGTGTAGTTAAATCTTTTTTCTTGGGAGTGAGAACATGTTCTATGTATTTTTTTGATCTATGATGGTATCACCTATTATGATTATATTTAATAAACGTTCCTATATATTATAATTTCTTCAAATCCTTAGTAAAAATTTTTGTTTTCAATATCCTTGCTTCAAACACTAGCTTTTCACACTAAGTGGCAAGGAAAAAGGGTAAAAAGAAAGGTTTTATATAATGTTGGACACCCCCCATGGTTGTTCACTACCTATGTATCCAATAATATGAAGAGGAAAGTCAAACCAAATGTAGTTCTCCTACCTAACTTAATATGTGTAGTGTAGTGTAATACTAGTATGTAGTGTAATCCTATATATGGATTTAGACAATTGAAAACCTATTATTTGACTTTAAAAATTGTATCTAAACTTATCTCAATAATTTATCCTTTTAAGGGTTTCAAATTTTATAGATGTATGGAAGATATTATTCAATGTGTATATATATTTCTAGTGATAGGTAAGTAATTACTAGATGATCAATAGACTTACACTTGATATGTTTATATAGTTGATTCTTTGGGTAAATTACTCTAAAACACCATGAAAAATGTATGGGATGACCCATATGAATGATTTTAATATGGGAATATATTTTTTAAAGGTGTGTGCATATGTTCTCAATGGCATAATTGTTTGAGTAAGTAAAGACCTATCCAGAGAATAGGAATAAATATCTAAGATTAAGAGATATTCTAAGAATGATATTTAGTTTTTTAGGTAGAGACTAGGGAAATACTGTTTAAAAATAGTAAAAATTTGAGAAGGTTAATCCAATATATGGACGAATCGTTATGGAATAATGTGAATAAGTGTCATGTAAGTGAGAATAAGTCAATTGTGTTAAATATTGATCAAATCACATAATATCAAGTGTCTAATATCACATATGAATGTCTAAAATAATCCAAGTAAAACTATCATAGGATAGTAATTCTAGACTATTAATTTTTCACTATAAAATTCATCTTAGTTTAATTTATTTCCTAAATAATTAAAACAAATATGAATTTTAGAACACATGCATTGTATGTCTAGAATCTTATTGCTTGTTACACTTATTCATCTACTTGACTACTCTTAGTATAATTATAGAGGATACCATGCAAATAGGTGATTTGGTGCCATGTTCCACCTAACCACCCTCATGACATTTTCATGGAGGCCACAAGGTTGATATAAGGTATCTTCTACTTTCTCAGTCCATTAAGCCATATTGAAGCCACTAAGATATGCTCATGTCTACTAAGAAATAACACATTATGAAATAATAGTCCACTATGAAACTTTATAAAAAAATTCCCATAGTCTCTCCTTCATGTGAATTTCCAAATGAAAATTCTATCACAATCCAACATTGGCCATACCCTTTATGGCTAAAAAAATTGATCGGTTGGTTGATCTCGTTTATTCAATGGGCTACCTCTTTTATAATTCCCATCCCTTTAATAGGGTTCTGGTGACCATTAATTCTTAAAACCACTTCCTTTCATTTGTTCAAGTTGCATTAAATTGAGGAATGATGATCCCTATGCTATTATAACTCTTGTGATTTATTGTTTATTCTTCCTTCCTTGTTCCATGTACATCTTAGCAAATTTCTTGGTTAACTGACTTTTCTTATTCTACTGTTCAAATTCCACTTGTATATTATACATTTACGAAATGTTGTAACTTGGATTGTGACCTCTATATTTGTTTTTAATTGACATATTTAATACCCACTAAGTATTACACACCATTTATTCCATTTGAATAATGGATTTATCACATCTCTATCATGTGGCCATATTTCATATTAGTTAGTTGGTGAGTAGTTTTTTACTACAACTGACACTACATGGTTTATGGGTCACTTAATGATAATTCAAAATTATGATTTATATGGCAATCATAAATTAATTTTATAAGCATTTAGCCATTTTAAGTTTTTCACATTTATACTTTAGTGGCCATGAAGCATATTTATAATACCTCATAGTCATGTGAATAATATTCTACACTAAACATAATGTTTCCATTTTGTTTATTCCCCCATGGTATAAGGTGCCAAGTGTTAATGTGGAAAATGTGCCACCCAACCATTTTCACATAAGGAAAGATACATCACTAAACCCACTACTAGGGTCCATTTTTCATCATGGTTGTCATCTACTAGAGCTCCCCTTCTCACCATTTCAAATCAAATAACTAATTATTGGACTTGATACAAACCTTTACCAACTCATAACTTCATCAATATATAAGTAATATTAGAACCCATTTAGAAACACATGTTTCGTACACATAAATAAAACTTGTAACATTACCTCTATGGTATGAAGAGATATAAATTAAATTATAATAATAAAGTGATTGTTATTTTAGACATTAAAATATGGTATTAATTACTTGACAATGAAAATCTTGATATACATTTTGTAATATTATTATACATAATGTTAATAATCCTAGGTGTATATGTGTAGGATATATTTTTATTATAGTAGTAAATTAATAGTCACCTTATAAGGTTAAGTGAATGGTCATGTTTGTTCCTATATTTTTTATAATCTTTCTTCATTTCATGTAATCAAATACAATTTTGGTTTTCAAAAAATTATTGTTCATTCATATCCCATGATTCATGGCCTCACATTAGTATCAAATCCCTGACATAATAATTTGTTATTTCTTATATTCTTGTAAGCTATAAGTTTTCTTAACCATTCATCCATATTTTGTATCATTATATTATCCTTATTTTAACTATACAACATATTGTAATTAAATATTTCATGAGAATAATTTTTTTTATCACTTACATTCTGCAAGATTGACTTTGGGTGGTGCTTGAGATGATTTTGGTGTCATAATTATTACTATTTTTGGTGTCTCACTACTTTAAAATATGTAATATCTAAGGCTCGTCAAAATATTTTGATTTTAAACTATTGTTTTACACCTTTCTCATTCATAAGTACATTTTCACTTCAATATGAGATAATTTAAATTCATTGGTTGAGCATCAAAATAAAAAATTATGTTACAATTCATCACTACACTCTAAAAATTTTACACATAAGCTATACATGAGTTGGGATTGAAGTGTGGTGTGCATGCTTATGGTGTTGAGTTGGTATTTGAATTCTTCATGTTGCAAATAAATTCTTACCTCCTCCCTACACATCACCTTCCTCCTTCCATCCTAAAATAAGTTAGATATATAAGTTTCATTTATTTTTTTAAGATTTAATTTATATCTTATGATTTTATTTGAAAACAAAATCATTTTTTATTGTATAATTTCACCAAAAATAAAAAAAATTTAAGGGAATTTTTATTTTTGACTTATTAAAAATAATAAGTCATATTTTTGAAAACCATATTAGAATTCAAAATTTCCTTTTCAAAATCAATCAAATTTTTTAAAAAAAACTAGTTTGGAAATTCATAAAACATAATGTTTGATACTAATGGTGTTTTTGGTTTACACTTAAAATTAAATTTGATGCACTCAAATCAATACATATATAGCTTAAAATGGTAATAAAAATAATGTTGTGGCATTTTCCCTATAAATCATTCGAGAGAAATAATGGCAATTGTCATTTTCCCATTCCCTCTATTATTTATTCATGGCTATCATTAAAATTAAATTATAGAAGTAAGAATACTCTGAGTACATAGGGTTTTTATGCAAATGTAAAAGGACTTCAAACTAAGTTGATGTCATAGACAAAGTGAATCCTTTTCATGTAATACCTAGGTACCATGTATAATTCTTCTCTCACATGCTTTAACATATCTTTCATGTATGATCAAGTAAATAGAAAGGATGATATTATTCCACATACTATTGGATATATAGGAAGGGTAATCATACTAAGAGGTTTGGTATATAATTTGGGTGGTAAATTTAAAATTAAACATTTTAAAGAGATAAGGAACTAATCCATCTCCCTTCAAATAAAAAATTGACTCAATTAGAATAAAGTCATCTCTGATGTTGATAATGCCTCCCTGACCAATGTCTCTTATAAAGAGGATATTAAAAGTGTAGTATTTCCAATGGAAGGTTCCAAAGCCTCGAGACTCAAAGGGTTCCCTCCTTTCTTCTTCTAAAAATGTTAGGACTTAGTTCACAATGAGGTTGAGGTAGTTACAAGTGAATTCTTCCAATCTAAATCAATCCTCAGATAAATCAATAACACCTTCTTAGTGTTGATCCCAAAAAATTAGGGTGTTACTAATGTACAAGACTTCCACCCTATTAATGTTAATAATATTATGTACAAAATTTTCTCCTCAATATTGATAAAGTGAATCCAACATCTCTTAAATAAATTCATTAGAGAACAATAAGGGTATTTTGTGGTTGGTAAATAAATAAAAGATGGTATTATCCTAGTTCATGAAGGCATCCACTCCATCTCTAAATCCTTAATATATGGAATGTTCCTTAAGTTGGATATGTTGAAAGCATATGATCGAGTCTCTTGGTACTTCATACTAATTTTGGAGAAGTTGGGATTTAATCAAGACACCGAGAAGATTATTTATAACTACACAACCACTCCTAAATTTTTTGTTATCATTAATAGAATTCTAAAAGGATTCTTCCATAATTATAGAGTAATAAGTCAAGGATACCCTCTCTCATTACCTCTTTATCATCTTAGTAAATTTTTTGGGTAGGAGCCTACTAAAATCCTACACTTAGGGACTAATAAAAGGGATTTCGGTGGCTCTTAATATAGATTCTATCATGCATGAATAGTTTGATAATGATTCCATTATCCTAGGTGAAGCATCTATGGAGGAAGCTAAACACCTAAAACTCATTTTAAAAATTTTTGAGGATGTTTTGAATCAGTGCATCAATTTTCAAAATAGCTCTCTATTTTTCATCAACACTCCCTTTCAGCAAAATAAAATTGCCAAAATTTGGAATGTTAGGTGGGCAAGCTTTCATAAAATCATTTGGGCATCCTAATTTTTGAAGGAAAAATATATTTTGAGCTTTTGAACCGTCTCCTTGATTGTATATAAAAAAATTCAGTAGGATGGAAGGGCCACCTTATGACACAGGTGGGGAATTACCAACTACTCAAAGACTTAATCTAGAGGATTCATGTCTACCAAATGTCTATCTTTAGAATTCCCTCTAAGGTGGCTACTAAAATTAAACAAATCTAAAAAAAAAATCTTGTGGAGCGGAACTAAATAAAGATTCAAGTACAACCTCATTGCTTGGGAAAAATCCTACCTTCCTAAAATAAATGGTGGCCTCAATCTCTAAAGCATAATATCAATGAATAAGGCCCTATTGAAAAAAAATGGTTTAGAAACTTATGAAGGAAGATAATGAATGGGAAAGAACAATTAAATCAAAATACCTAGAAAGAATGGAAGTAGATGATTTCCTATAGGGATAAGGCTCTGAGGATAGATCTACTTTTTGGAAGGCCATCACCAATTATAAAGACCTTTTAATGAAAGGCATCAAATGAATAATTGGCAATGGGGAAAAAATTGATTTATGGGAAGTTGCCTAGTTTCCATCCTCCCCCCTATCCTCATAATAAACATGGGCTAACTGTTATAGGGACCTCAAACAAATATGGGGCTTAAAAGTCAAAGATTATTTTGTGGTGAATGAAGGTTCAAAAAATTATAAAATACTCCCCACTGAAGGTATCTTTGCTGAAGAGGCTTAGGCTATACAAATCCTCAACTCATTGATCAGTTAGATCTATATTATTGCATTTTATAAGGAAGACCACTTTATATGGGCTACCAAAGATAGTGGTTCATACTCAATGGCCTTAAGATATACAACAGACCTTAATTTAGAAAGTGAATGGAATTTCTAGAAAGATATTTGGATTAAGCATTTGACTCCTAAATTCAACTTCTTATGGCTAGTAGTATAGGATAAAATCCTAATAGTGGACAACCTGGATAAAAGAGGATTGATAGTCCCTAATAGATGCCCATTATGTAGGAATGTAGAGGATTAGGTCAAACACATATTTCTAGATTGCCCCTTTAGTTCAACATTATTTAACTAGATGTTGAATAAGTTTAACCTGATTTGGGTGAAACTAAACAATGTTATTGATCTCATAAAGCAATGAGAACCACCCTAGAACCTCCCATCTTTGGAGTTCCTATGGTACTTATCTCTTCCACATTGGTTCTAGTACATATGGAAGGCCCATATGATAGCCTCTTTTCAAGCAAAAGGAACCGACCTAAAAAGGCCTTCTTTCAAATCTACCAAGCTATCACTAAAAATTAGAAAGCTTTTCCTCCCAAGGATAAAAATCTTGGTCCTTCTTTAGCATAATAGATTTTTAGAAACTAGGACATAGTTCAATAATTAAGTTTTCCCTCAGAAGTGCTCATCCACAAGCATATAAAATGGAAGCCTCCTCTAAAAGGATGGGCTAAAATGAACTTTTATGGTGTTCTAAAGGTAACTCGAGACCTGTAGGTGGGGGAGGAGTCATAAAGAACTCAAAAAGAGGGTTGATTACTGCTTATGTGGGACCTATAGGAAATCAAACAAACCACCTTACTAAAGCCAAACTATCCCTTTAGGGTATCCAACTAGCTTTTAAACTCAAATTATAAAAAATCATGGAAGGTGATTCTTTAAACATTTTGAATGCCTTAGATGGCAAAACAATCCCATCTCACACTATAAAAGACATCATGGATGATGTTAAGCTACTTTTGAGGGGAATGACATAATTCCAAATTATTCACACATTTTATGAAGGCAATTAGGTGGTACATCTACTTGCCAACATTTGAGTAGTCCTCCACTTTTTAACTAGCTAGGACAAAAGAGGCCATGTCCCCAATAATGTTCTAATGGCCATACGAGATGAAAGTATGATAGGTTAAATGGGTTATCATGCCATCACATGCATGAAATATTCCTATCAAAAGAGTGAATTTAAAAATGATGAACCACCATTATAAAGATATGATATGGTTTAATTACCAAAGGATGAAGGCAACATGTATTCTAAGTCTATTTTGTATAGTTAAAACCTATCCTCTCCAAAACCATCTATCTGTTTATCTCGGATCTACTATCACTACACCAATGGGGAGAGATAGAGAGAAATTAGAACATATCTCATGTTTTAAGGTGTGGGGATAGAATAAGGTATGGAAAAAGTTAAGGTAGGGGGTCCCATAGAGATAATGGTGTAAATTATTAAGCATGATACTAACGTAGTTTGGGACTTGATCTCTAGATAGAACAAGCACACAGTGGTAATACAAGGAATAAAGATTATAGTCATATAGGAATTCATAGGTTAGGATACTAGTATGTCCTATGAAGGGGAAAGGGCCTACAAGGATCAAACCAAGAAATAGGAGCTCTTACAACATTTTTTTACATGAATGAGTTCATAAAAATAGACAAGGGTTTCCCCAGGCAGATCTCCCATGTCACTAGCTATAGATATGCCTCCAAGTGATGATATACATGACATTAGAGGGTAAGTATAAATTAATATTTTCTCATCATTTTTTATTATTAAATCATTTTCTAGATTATAAGATTAGCCTATCATTATAACTACTAAAGTCACTAGAATGCACCACTTTGGCCCACCAAGTCAATGAGTCTAACCCCATTCTATATCAGGAGCTTATTATGATGTTATTTAAGCATGGTCAAACTTTAAAAGGGAGGGAGGTCCCCTTGGGGTATCCTTCATTGAGTAAAACTCCTCAAAATAGGACCTCACCTCTAGGTCCCACTACCCATCTATTATCACTCCCTAAGCTAGTCTATCTAAAACCTCTACCGAAGACCTTATGCTTAAAATTTTTGTTCCCAAGCCCAAGCTAATCCTCCTAGATGATGGAACTTCTATGAAGGCCACCAAGAAGGTAAAACCCCTTCTATATATTGAGCTAAAAAAATAACAAGGAAAAACTTGAAAACTTTAATAACAGGGTGCAGGAGGCTAGTCTAACCCTATCTAGCCTTATCTACGAGTAAAATGCCCTTCATAGGAATTTAGACTTAATTATTCAATCCTTTATCTAGTCTACTATGATATACCAAACCCATATTAAGAAATTACTAAAGGTTATGAAAACTCCCCCACCAGGTTCCCCTAATTTGACCCTTGTCAATAAAACACCCCTGCAAGTTCAAGGCCAGAAAAGGTTACACATGATCCTCCTAGGAAATGATGCATAATGTCCTGACCATTAGATGAGGACAAAGGTCTCCAAGATCAAGTTGGGATTTCAATAAAATACATCTAAGAAGAAGGAAACACTAGAGGGTCCCCTTTTTGATCTTATTTTATGTTGTTTTATTTCTCTACTTTTGGTACTATATAGTTTATTTTTGTTGTTTTTGTTGTTTGGCCATAGTTTGGCCTATTACTCTTTTTGTATAATAATTTTTTGGTTCTTGGATCCTTTTAAAACTAGGTTATTTACCGATCAAATAAAAAAAAATTGGCATAAATTTAACTAAGAAAGACACCTATTTAGAATGGTTAAGACATGTGGAGAAGACTCTCATATTCAATGACTTATGGTTCAACATATGTGATGGCAATGCACAACCTATAGAACTAAAGGAATAAAAATAATTACCTTACCTAAAGCATAAGAATTCAAAATCATTGGCCTTCATGTGAGCCTTAATTTATGGTGAGGCTTTTCATCACATATAGGTTTAAAACACTCTTTTGGGAACACTATAAAAATTTAAGGGATTATATGATTCTCTCTTAGAATTGGAATTCATACAAGTGTAGTTTAAATTATTCAAGCTTTAGTTAAATAATAGTGATTCCATGAGTTTGGCTTCATAAATATGAGCTATCAAACATGATGTTCAATATATTGGTGTAAAAATTGATGTATACATGAAAATGTTCATAAAATCTCTTCTCTATACACACTCAACTTACTTGGAGTATTTAGAAGCAATAAATTTGTTGAAGACTCACTTTTGATAAAATGGTTGAGAAGATGGCCAATAGAGAAAAAGTATGTTTAAGAAAGACTAAGTCCACAGGAGAAAGAATTTTACATGCTAATCAAAACAAAAATTATTCCAAGAATGATATAAATGATAGAGTGTAAGGGAAAAGTAAAGGTCAAGGTCTAAATTTTGGAAAAAATAATGGTCAACATTAGGAGAATCAAAATGACATGAAATGCTTGTCTTGTAAATGTTGTGAAATAAAATAGAGTCATGATACCCATGAATGCAAAACATCATGGGAAAATATTGAAGATTATAAAAAAATGAATAAAAGGAAAATACTAAAATATTAAAATCAAACTTAGCTTAGTTTTTAAGTGAATGTGTTTTTCCATCTCTAACAAATAAAATAATTCTTGAGTGGGTTCAACCTAGGATAATGATTTAGTTCTAGACACTAGTGTCATGCAAAATATGATTTTTTGAAGGGACTTCTTTGAGTATTTTCATGAATAAATTTATGATTGAGTATATTTGGTAGATAAAACAAGTTTTCAACCTCAAGGAAAAGGTTTAATTTAGCTCAATTCACCAAGGTTTCTAGATTTCATTATTTGAAATGTCATATACTTTCCTCAATTGAAAATAAAATTATTTTCTCTAGTGCTCTTTTGATACAAATACCACTCCATTTTATTGGATGATGAATATGTAAGGACATAATAAAATGTAATACTATGTTTTTTCTAATTGGTTATGAAGAAGGCAATTTCTAAAAATCATAGGTGAATACTTAGTTCTAAGAAATTATTCTCATCTTGTTGAAGAGAGATTTCCATCAAGTCATCTTTGGAATCTTATATTTATCCATACTCACTATGAAAACATTCTCACAATGTAAAATAATGGTTTTTTAGGCTTTTGACTCTTACCAAAAATATTTAAAAAGTATGAATATTGTATATTGTCTAAACATGAAAGGGAACCATTTCAAAGGTCAAAATGAAAATACCATAGAAAATTTTAATCAGTTTACTTTTATTTACATTCTCTTATAATTATTTCTAATAATGATCACAAGAATTTCATTTTTTTCATTGATAACTATAGTAAAATGACTTAGATCTACTTTCTTAATAAAAATATTATAATCCTTCAAAACTTTTTAAACAATAATTGAAAATGATGTTCAATCTTGCATTAGGACACTCAAGACTAGCAATGGTCGTGAATTCATTTCAAAGGTGTTTGAATCATATATCAAGTAAAATAATATTAAGAATCATCTCACATCCCCTAACACTCAACAAAATGAATTAGTTTAGTAGATGAACAAAACTACAATTAACACAATTTAAACATTGTTGATGTTTCAAAGGGATAAATCTACATTTTTAGGTAAAATTAGCTGACAAATTAGTGTATCTCCACAAAAATTCACTATTATTATCCATTCAAATTATGACTCTAAATTAGGGTTTTTAAATCCACTTAATACGCATTGATTCCCAAGGATAAAAGGAATAAACTAGACCACAAGATTCATAAATGCATCCTTTCTAGATACTCAAAATCCTCAGAGGCATATATATTATTTCATGAGAATATAAATAAATTTATCATCATAAGAAATGTTTTATTTTTTGAAACTATAAAGGTCAAAACAAGCATAGTTTTGCAATTGAATCGACTTGATAAATATTTTAAATTTGAGCTTTTAAAGGAAATTGATATGGAGGTTATAAATAATGAAGGGGAACTTCAAATTTGGAAATAGTTAAATCTCTATTGACTCCTATAATTTAAAACAACGCACCCCTTGTGGAAGAATGAAACTTCATCAAAAGGTGGCCTGATGAAGGAGCTTAAAATTAAGAAATGAGGCACTAGTGATTCTATAATCTACTTTAAAAAAATACCAAAATGGACCAAATAAACATTAAAAGTTGTCATACCTGATAAGATTAGAAAAATAGGCACTCAAAGTGCACATAAAACTGCATAGCACCTAGACAAGTTTCTAGATGAAGTTTAAGACAATATAGAAAAACTTATCTTATAAGATTCTCCAAAATAATAAGTCAATGTTTTTTTTGACTTTGAACCTGTGTTTTAAAAAAATTGAAAAACTTGATGGATGGAGAAAATAAATGAAAAGTGAGTATGATGGATTGGTTAAAAAAAGAATTTGGAGTTAGTTGATCCTTTAATTGGCTATAACCCTTTAGTTGAAAGTGGGTCTTTCAAATAAACAAAAAGTAAAAGGCTCATTTGAAAAACACAAATCAAGGCTTTTCATAAAGATATTTCCCAAAAAATAAGGGATAAAATATAATGATACATTTATATTAATAATGGAATGGACTAATACTCAACTTTTATTGGATTTAACAACACAAAAAGATGAAAATTTCATAAAATGAATTCTAAAACTAAATTTATAAATGGTGATCTCAAGGAAAAATTGTACATGACTTATTTAGAAGGTTTTGTAGTGGATGGCCAAGATCAAAAAGTATGCAATCTAGAAAATTCATTGTATGGTTTGAAACAAGCCCCAAGAGAATGGTATGAAAATCTCACTAATCACCTCTTAAACAAGAAGTTCAAGTGTTTGGCATCTGAAGATGAATTTTTTTTATTAAAATAATTGATAAAATAGTTGTATTTCTATTTTTGTATGTGGATGATCTACTCATCACAGGATATAATGAGAGATACACTACAAAAATAAAATAAAATTTGATTAAATGATTTAAAATGATAAATCTAGGTTATCTTCATTACTATTTAAGTATTGGAGTGATTCAATATTAATGTACATATTCATCACTTAAAAAATATTCATTAGTGAAATTCTAAATAAATTTAAAATGATATATTGTTATCCTCTTAGTACTTCCATGAAACAAACTATAAAACTGAGATTAGAAGATACCAAAGATTTGGTAGATGCCACTAAATATAGACAACTCATTATAAGTCTGATATATGTGACCATAACTAGACCAAATATTTATTTTTTTAATCATGTTCTTTCTATATTCATGCAACAACCTAAAGTAAGTCACTACGTGGAGACAAAAAGAGTCTTTTAATATCTAAAAAGAACACATAGTTTTGGGGCTCCAATACTCTAGGGTAAGAGATCTCAAACTAGTTGGATTATTAGATTCTAACTATGTTGGTGATTTTTTAGATGGAAAATATACATCTTGTTTTTTTATGAATTTGGGAACATTAGTAATTATTTTAAATTCAAATAAATAATCACTGCTAAAAATTTTTTAGTGGAAGTAAAATGCATGGCAGCTTCATATGAAACTAGAGAAATTTTATGGTTCAAAAGGATATTTTTATATTTGTAGGAGTAACACATATTTTCAGCACCATTAATGGTTGATAACACATATAAAATTTAAATGGAATAGAATCTAATATTTCGTGATCAAACCAAACACATCAACATAAAATTCTATTTGATTCAGCATTATATGAAGATGGTAGTGTTAAATTTTGTACAATATCCCAATGTTGTGTAACCAAAATTCATCTTGACAAAAATGTTTGGAATGAAAAATTTAGAAAAGTTCATAAACATGTTTGGTCTCATAATAACCCCTATGGAATAATTGTACATAATATCATTAATCCTAGGTACATAGGTGTAGGAGATATTTTATCTCATAGTAGTAGATGAATAGTCACCTTAGAAGTCAAATTCAATGGTCAAATTTGTGGATATATATATTTTAATATTTCTTCATTTCATCTTACTATGATTCTTGGCTTGACACATTTACTACACATGAATTTCATGCAAAAACATGGTCCTAATCCACCATTATCTCACCCCTACATCCTACCTTATGAGTTTGATCCTTCTATTATTTTGTTATACACCTACATGTTACACTATGATTTTTATCCTTTTGTTCTAATGATACACACCTACAATGACCTCATTATTTATTTCAAATTTGCTTACTATCCTTTACAGACATATATAGATCATAAGTTTATTCCACATATACACAAATCACTACATAAATATGGGTTAGCATCTTTAGTTGGTAATGACCCAGGCATGTTGGTATTAACCCTCTCTTTGAAATGACTAATTTTTAAAAATAAATATTTCCTTAGGGTTACCCCATCTACCTAGCATGTTAATGGCATGATAAATCACCAAATTAAAATCATATCTATACAAATCAAGGCATAATTTTAAAATGGACTTGACACTTATCTAGTACACATCTATACACTATTTCACATTAATAAAATATAACCTATTATTTTAAAAGTATGAATGTATCACTAGGATTAGTAACAAGCCAAGACTGAAGCATACCAAATCCAAGTCAAAATAAGCATTGTCAAGTATCAAATCCAAATCATTAGTTACATGCATATAACTAAGGAACACAATTACATAATCAATCAAGGTGGTAGAACTACATGTGGCTTTATTTCCCTCCTTAGAGTATCAAACATGTAGGTATCAGTCAATCATAAAATAGGGTGACTAGGCTCAGCTTAGCACACTATACTTTCTTGCTTTTTTTCATGTTTTTATCCCTTATAAGCACACATAGGGTTTCAAGGTGAAGGAGGTTGATATTTTGAATTACATAGTGTCAAGGTTAATCATTACAAATATATGTTTTAGACATTGGAAAAGGTGGATGTATGGTCGCATACCCAATTTTTAGACAAGTTAGTATAAAAAAAGGATACCACCAATTTAACAAAGCTGACCCTACATAAATTGAAACATAATTCTCAATTGAATTATACAAATCACATGCATTTTTTAGTCTATTTTCCATTTCCATTATATAATCATAGTTAGATAGACAAAAAATCTATGTACTCATCCCTTTGTTTGACTTACTATATTTATAATATGACACTTGTCAAATCATTGTAATCAATTTTAGTGTTTTACATCAAGTTGTATTCCTGAATGCCATGTCTATATATCTAAAGTAATTTTCAATATCCTATCCTATTAGACTTTCTAAAACCAAATTAAGGTAAGACAATTATCACAACCATAAGCATATATCTCTTATCATGTGCTCTAACATGAAATAATCAAAGGGAATATGAAATAAAATAGGGTCTCAATAATATTAAATAACTTAAATAATAGGTCTAACCCTAATTAATACTTAACAATGGACCTAATCCAAAGTGAGGTTAGGTGGTGTGTTACATGTTTTCCCCTTCAATAAATTTTGTTCGTGAAGTTTTTTTTGTCACAAGAAACATGTCCTCAACTAATTTTATCTGAATTCACATATTAGTGGCATCCAAATATTTATAAAATTAGTATAACATCACTCACATTCATGTTATTAATAAAATTAAAATATATGCACCTTCACATGGGTTATCAATTTTACACTAGGTTCATTGATCACAACTAGTCGACATTAGAAATTAGCCAATATAAGAGCTTGAACACTATACTTGAGACATATCCCTCTCTTTTAACACCTTGGTAGAGGTGTCTAACATTTGGTGCACTCATGAAAATATCAATTATCAAATCCTCCATGCATGAAAACATACATTAAGACAAAATAAATAATTAAATTATGTGCACTATCTTCTAGTGTAGGTAGACCCAACTTATATGAAATTCATTTTTACTTCTCCTTAATGCATGAAATTAGTACACAAGGATGAAAATAAAGCATCACAATTTTGAATAATCACATCTATAAAAATTAATACATGTAATTATCTATATATAAACAATTTATTCTAGTTCATGCATGAAATCAATAGATAAGGAGGAAAAGACCAATTGAATAAATATGTACATTTTAATTAAACACCCACCACACATGGAAAAGTGCATAATTAATTATTTTAATGGTGTCATATAGTATATAGGAGTGGTTGGATTAACCAATCACACTTCAAAGTTACTCATTTATCCACATATAATCACTCATGATTTCTCAACCAATTCATATCTCAATCACAAATACAATTAATACATGGAATATCTCATACAATTTATCATTCTCAATTAGTTGATGCCACAATGGCTCATCAAGAATATAAAACATAATCAAGATTAGATATCACAAACTTGAGAGCAGTATACACTTGCAAAATCAAGATCAATTTTCACCTAATAATGATATACCAAAATATTACTAACAAAAATGTACTCAAAATATCATACATCATGATGTAAACCATGTTTGTTCACAACATATCAATGAATACACATTTATGTCAACATCAATTAAATTTAAACAATCAACCCCAAACTTCTCAGGGCAAGGAACTCACACAAATATTTCATTCTACATGATTTACCAAGAAATATATTCTTCTACTCACATCAAGGTGTCACACCATATTAACATTCAAACACATAAGGTGTTAGAATTCATGTTTTAAATACAAAATTAATCATGCCTAAATATTTATGGTTGAATATATCTTAATTTAGAATAAGAATATTCACGCTCAATTATAATATTTAATTTTTCAAGTATGTTTTTATAAAATGAGTTTTATTTCTTCATAATAATAGAGATGATCAACCAATCATCATTAATTTATCATGGATGATAAATATCATAGAAAAATCTTGATTTAATTCCAAGCCAATAATTATATAGTTAGTTTCCACCCCAAGTTTAAATGGGAACTCAACCACATATAGTGTTATAACTTATTAACATCTATACCACATAAGAACAACAATTCAATTTTTTATTTCAATATGAAGATTCAATGTCCACTAGAATTTATCAAAATATTTTATCAAGTTTTTTTTCACAACAAGAAGGCTCATTATTAGGGTGACTCACACAACCATATTTTTTTTATCAAGTTATGATTTTTACTATAATTTCATACAAGATTAACTTAACAAATTCAAATAGTGGAAAAGTAGGGTAATGAAATCATCCTGTGCATTCTCATTTTACACAAATTAAATTTCACCATGTTAAGTACATCAACTCACCTAATCCATCAAATATTGGTTTTTGACACATAAGCATCAAATTTAGGCCATCACATAACACACAAAGAAAGATATATTTTGTCACATTTCCCCACAAGTTCACTTATTCCATAATATAAATATATATATAATAATAATTCTCATATTAAAAAAATCTTTACATTGCTTATATTTAAACATTTTCATGCATTCATCTCCCCATATATTGTGTCTATAGTTTCTATTATGCTTCCTACACTATAAGACACAAGATAATAATGTAATTTTTACAAATGCATTTTCTAACAAGGATGTGAATATAAGTGACATTTACAAGAGTTACATTTACATTTAACTCCATAGAGTCAAGAAATGGCATGGTAATTTAAATTATCATTCAGTTTCACCCTTACCTAAAAATGACTTTCATCAAGCTTAAAACACATAGCTTTATCCATGCCACTAATAATCTTACATCAATTAGATTCTATCATTGATACATAAATTAGTTGAGGAGAATTTCCTCTTAATAATACTACATCCAGTGGAATCACTCATGCTAATGGTTAACAATTTAGATGAAGCCTCCCAAGATTCTCCCATGAACTTCCCTTCATAATATATTTTGGTTTCAAACCTTGTTTTTAAAATTGTTTTCTTCTTTTATCTTTGACCCATAGACACTTGTAAATGGCTTTAAAATGGATCCCATACAATTCACTCATACATTTTTACCATATTAAAACACATATGTCTCTATATAACAACATTTTTAGTCTCATGGTATTGTTAGATTCAAAACATTTTAATTTCATGTACTATTATTTCTTTTATAATATCATTGCATAGCAGTTCAATCCACACTTCACATCCAACTGTTAAATCTCTACACTAAAAATAAGGAATTTACCTAAAACCAAGTATTCTTTTAAAATATGATTCACACTTCCTAATTTACCTCTAGACACAATCAAACATATAAATTTAGTTATTATAGCATTGAGTAATGGGAGAAACATGGTCAATTCATCTTGGTTCTTAAAATTAAAGTAACAAGTGTAGTCAAGTACATAAGCAACAAAGAATATTTTTTCATTATCACTTATTTCATAAATAAGGTTATGGACTCAGTTCATAGAAGTGTGGTCATACATCATTTTAAGGTTCACTCAAATGATAATAATGGATTTTAGATCTCACTACAACTTCTTCTTAATTCCTTCTAACTTAGCTTAGACACCAAAATGAGTTAAATACTTTATAAGCACTAAGTTAGTAATAGTTATCTAATTATATGAAAAAGAAATTGAGAGTGCACAGACCAATATGTGTGTAATTCCATATTATTAAATCCCAATATGCAATTTTGATTTAATAAAATACGCCACCCCCATGGTTTCACATTATCACATGATTTTGCTTTAAAATAAGGTTCCTTTCTTCTAATATATAGTATTCTATGGTATTGAAATATCTCCCACTATATCTTTCAACATTGGAAAATTATAATTTTAATTATATGAATTAATGGAAAGATAATTCAATGTTAAATTACAATCAAATATATTAGATATGCCACTTTTAGATAGGCATTTATCATTTTTTATAAGGTATTAAGATGTGAATATCATTTTATTAGGTTATCCTTACTATTAATTTATGTTCTATATCATTCCTACTTATATCACTCAAATTCCTAATTCAAATCATCTAATAACACTTTCATCCAATTTTACCAACTATAAGTGCCAAAAATTTGTTGAGTATAACTGTGAAATCTAGTAGTTAGGGA